>CM070009.1:37476648-37514284 GCA_036247105.1 Cirrhinus mrigala | reverse complement strand
TTTTTTTACATGAATATAGTAAATATTATGTATTTTTACTATTATTGTTAGGATAAAATCTGCCGATAGCACTATTATTAATATTTCTGTTTATTCTGTTAATTTTCTGCATAATTTGTTGTATTGTGTTTATAGGTAGGCCTGATATTTGAAAATTAAAAAAATTATATATTACATAAATTTTCAGGTATTCTTGCTATATGTTAACATTTGTGTTACCTTAATCTTTTAATCTTTTAATAAAATATAATTTTATTACATTTTATTTATTATTTAAGGTATTTTTACATTAATACATTAAAACTTATTAATTTTTACTGTATTAACATATGTAATTTTGCAAACTTTCAGTAAATGTTGTGTACAAATCTATTATTGTTGCTTATTACTGTTTAGGCATTAAAATACTTGATATTGCTTATTTGACACATCTTGTGCTGTGTCTAGTCAGCAGTCCTGTATATTAATGTGTCTTTGTTGTGACTCACCTGACAGACTGTCTGCGGGACTGACGACCCTCTGGAGTCGAACCCATCGTGGGCTGATAGGAGCCAAACGTGAAGTCCTCCTCATCCATCAGAGATGCTACACAGAGCGGAACCAGTGGTTAGTGCTTATTTATTGATTTCATTTACATTTATGCATTTGGCCAACACTTTTATCCAAAGTGACTTGCCTTGTATTTAAGATTCAAGTTCATGCACTCTCTCGTAAACAAACACATCCATGTTGCAAGCACAATGCTCTAATGCTTGAGCTACTATTTTAGCTGTGATATGATCTAAATGATATTGCAGTAGTGCCTTTCTTGCATCACTCAATTTATAGTCATTTTTTTTCGTAGCAACCTTTTCCAGCTGAGCTCTTCTCTGGTGGTTTCTCCGTCTGTTTCTCAGGCTGTGGCGTGTCTTTCTTCTCTCCCGTGGCGGGTCTCTCCAGCAGACGAGGAGACGTCCCTCGGCCCAAGATCTCATCCAGTCGTGTGCGGGCTCTCAGAGGAGGATCACTGATCACAGAGGACACAAATACACAAATCACAACAGGTTCAGTGTCTCATTCTCTATGATTAATCCAAACTAATTCTGAAAATCAAAAAACACTTCAGGCTCATTGAGAGCATGGTGCCTTTTCCACCTCTAAGGTTCATTACTGGAAGATTTTACACATTATACTAGACTGTCACATATAAGTGACATATATTATATATGATATAGTCAAATAGTCAAAAACACATTGTATAGGTCAAAATGATCGATTTTTCTTTTATTCCAAAAATCATTTGGATATTAATGTTCCATGAAGATATTTTGTAAATTTAATACCGTAAATATATCAAAACTTAATTTTTGATTAGTAATATGCATTGCTAAGAACTTCATTTAGACAACTTTAAAGGCGATTTTGGTTTTGTGGTCCAGGGTCACAAATATACAATTTAGTTTTAATGTTCCTTTCATTTAAATTTTTATTGTATGAACAGGATATTTTCAGATGGTTCAAACAAAACCGGTTTCATGTAAACCTCCTAAAAGCTTCCAGGATTAAACCAGCACGGGTGTGCATGCATACTCTACCTGTCTGTTTTCTGTGTCTTTCCGTTTCCTCGTGTTTTGTGTGTTTCTCCAAAGCCCAGAGCGTCTATCAGATCATCTTCATCATCATCAAACGTCAGATCTTCCCTTTTCTTCACAGCGGCAGCTGGAGATGCTATTAAAACGCATAAACCACACAGACACGTCATCGAGTGGCTGTTGGGTTTATCATCTGTTTTAGTGAGTCAGATCTTTGAGACGTCACCGTTTTCTCACCCGTCTCTGTTTTCTGAGGAACGGCTGGTGTGGAAGAGGACGAAGGCTCGGTTTTCTTTGTCGTCTTCTGTTTGTGTTCCAGGTCATCCAGTAAATCATCTAACGAGTCATCCACTTTATCTGTGAAACATAAAGAACGGTCATGTTTAACTTCAGGGTTTCAGGATGCTTTTTTTCCACAAGAGTCCTGCTCAAAGCTCAACCATCCTGTTGTGTTTTGATACCTTCATCAGGAGGAGGAGGAGGTTCAAGACCTCCACCTTCATCATCTGAGCCACATGCAGCGTGAAAATGGAGCAAATGGAGAAAATCATTCCTCAAAACCCCCATGAAGCCATTTGACCTGTTAGATGCTGTCAAGAGAAAAAGTTACCCAGAAAGCTGAACTTCTTGTAAGTTCTTGCTGTGGAGGCCGGAGCAGAACTGGGCTTTTTCTCCTCAGGAACCGTTTCCTCTGCAAAAACACATTAAATATTTTAAAAACAGTCCTCTAAGAGTCAAATCATTTGTTAAAACCCTAACAGTATAGAAATACACCTGTGATTTTGCTCTTGTCTCCTGCTTTAGAAGGTTCTTTTCTCTGAACAGGAGCTGAGCTCGGCTTCTTCTTGGAGCTGAACAGATCCGCATCCATGTCATCCATGTTCTGGAATGAACAAAATCAGAATGCTGTCGTTAGACGGATGACGTCACATGTCATATTTCAGCCAATCAGAAGCAGAACCTTCTAGACTTACCTTCATGCTGTCCAGTAGAGCCGCAGGATCAGCTTCAGACACGTCAGAGCCCTAAAAACATACAAAATAAAACAAATTTAGGTGCTCTGTTTCCAGTTTAGTAGACACAAACATATAAAAACATAAAAAAACGTTAAAAAAAAAAAAATTCAGAATTCCGAATTTTATTACTATAATACTATTATTATACTATTATAAAACTTGAATAGTATATTGGTGATACTAAAATTACACTAAGTAGTTGCTTATTGCAATTAATCTAGGCTTTGAGATTCATTTGATCAATTTATCTAAACATGAGCTAAACATGTGTTCTTTATATTTTCTCTATTAATGGATGTAATATGTGCATAAGTGAATTTTAAACACATAAATGGTGTAAAAGACAATTCTTTCACCTGTTTCGTCTTGGTTTCTTTTAATTCTACAGCATTTAATATACTATGTAGTTTTTATGTGCTTTATAAATTTGAATTTAACTTAATTGAATATGATCAGTAAATAAAAGTGTTTAATTTCTGCACCATTTCTTCTATTTTTAGACTTTTATTATGAGCGTGTCTCACCTCATCATCTTTCTCAGCCTCTTCTGCCAGTTTACTGAAGAAATCATCGTCCAGATGTGACCTGAATGCAAAGAAAGTAGCTTTATTGGACATTTACACTGGTGACAGACTATCTGTTGATGTTTATTCTAGATGATTTGTGGTAAACATCTGTGCTGCATGTGTATTTAATGCTGTGACTTGCATATGTTCTTGCTTATGAGTTGCACCCCAAAGTTCAGCGCAAGTGTTTTGCATAAACCATCTGAACAAATGTAACCAATCACCTTTAAGATGCAGCACCCACCTCTTTCCGCTGCGGGGTGTAAGGGCGGCCATGGGTCTGCTGGACACGGCTGCAGGTGATCGCACCTTCACTGGACCTGTGGACCAAAGACACTCGCCTTTACAACAGGTAAAACACATTCTCTTCTATTAAATAATACTGTGACTAGATAATACCTTCATCATCACCATCATCACCCAGCAGATCTCCTAACACGTCATCTATAGAGGCTGAGAGAAAGATAGAAATATTACAGTTCATATAGTACAGTCATTAAACATATGAGACATAAACACAGACATGAGCTGAACAAATACTCACTTCTGAGCCCCTTCTTTTGTTTTGAAGTCTGGAAGAGATGAAGAGGAGACGATTAATAACCTTAACAAATAGCAACAAATTTTGATGACAAGCTGTCTAAAACAATTACATCTTAAGTACCGTTATTAATTGATGTTGTTTAAGCTCTTTTATTACTCAGTTAAGCACTGGTAGCTATACGCCTCACCACCCATCTTCGCTTTACTATATTGTATTACTTTGTATGAATTACATGTGCATTAATTTACATGTGCAATGTGCTTTTATTAGTAAGAAAAAAATATTTTTACCATGTTTGATCCCCAGCAGGAGAAACGGACTGTTTATGGTGAAATCTGTGCGCGTGCCCGTTACCAATGGAAACCAGCACAGCGTCTACAAGAACGTCTCCAGATCAGCTGATCATCATTAAAATCCTGCTCTGGACCCGCTGGAGATCCACTTCTGCTGCACGGTCTGGTTTTGGTTCTGTCCGGATGATAGGGATACAGTCAGGGCTTGATTTTAATGTTACTTCTCAATCCTCAGGTCAGTGTTCTGGACGGGAAGAGCTTTAGTGTTGATGAATCAGTTCCTCAGAGTCAAAGATCCTGCGTTTCTGCGACCACAAGAGACACACGAAGACGCACTTTAATTCTACCAACAGATTAATAAATAAAACAATGTTTATTTGCGTAATTCTGAAACACTGTGATGAATCAGTATGAGCTGTGGGCTCTATGGGTTTTAAAATTTCGTGACGAACTTCCTGTTTACAATAGGGCATTATGGGTAGTGTAGTCCACAAGCGCGCAGCTGTTGTGCGATCGGAACAATGAAAGTTTTTTATTTGCTTGAAGAGAACATACAAAAAAAAACAAAGTAAACAACAGGAAACATTTTAATAAAATTCCAAGAAGTCCAAATAGCAGAATAACATAAATAAACAAAATAAACAAATTAGAAAATTCAGAGAGAAAAATAAAAACAAAAATAAATAAAATAAATAAATACAGAAATAAAATACAATACAAGGGGTTTTATCACCAAAAAATACCTTTAAAAGATTACATAGTTTAAGGGCTTTTTTATAATGCTTAAGTTTTAAAGATTTGAAGAAGATCATTAAATCTTAATCTAAAGTCTGAATCATCTAGTCATCCCAGAGTTTTTTAGAGAATTTACATAAATAAAACAAATGTTCCAATGACTCTATGTCTGCCTCACAAAAGGTGCAATCATTCCAATCCATATTAAATCTATGTCTGAGAAACTCATTACAGGGATAAATATCATTAAAGAACAATGTGTGTGTGGGTTTAGGGAACATATAGTGCAACAGTGTTTTAAAGTATTTCAGTGTTTGACTTGTAACAAAAACATTTTTTGCTTTGAGATGGAAGGCTTTTGGTTACTTGAATTAAAAAGAAAAAAGGTCTTGTTCTGCATTTATATCAGTCACTGATGTTTGGCTTTGTGAAATATCTGATGTGAGTTTTGACTACCATTTATTAAAGGGATAGTTCACCCAAAAATGAAATTACCCCATGATTACTCACCCTCAAGCTACCTAGGTGTATGTGACTCGGGAGTGAGTAAATCATGGTGTAATTTTCATTTTTGAGTTATTTATCCCTTTCTATCACTAGGCCTATTCATTTTTGTTTTTTTTTGTTTTTTTTTTTTAATCAAAAAATGACTTAAAGTGACTAAAAACTTAAAAAAGTGTTAAAAAAATTAAAAAAGTGTTCATTAATTGTTCTCGTGGTATTGGATGATTGTGAAATTCTGCACCTTAGGAATGACTAGTGAATGCACATTTCACAATTTAATCAATAATTAAATTATCAGATTACAAATATGTCATTTTTGGCAGCTGCTTCATCACCATGATCATCCAACACCATAAAGGAAAAGAAATTATGACTTTCAGGACAACCGTAGCATTCCTGCAGCCCTTCTCATTATTTATCAGTACACCACCATCATTAGGTGACAAATGTCTTCTTCAGGTCATCATCAAACCACTCCAACACCAGTTTCATATTAAAGTTTAAGCTCTTATTGTTTGGCCAAAAATATTCTTATTGTAGTTGTGTTTCTGTCTCTCTATTAGTCACTATCAACCGCATTTTTGAGTTGTAAGATATTTTATGATTATTACATGTAGCTGAACATTATTTTTGGATGCAGTTGAATCTCTAAACCAAACATGTAATGAAGGCTGTCAAGCTGGTTTCAAATATTTTTTTAAAAAAGCCTTGTTTGGAAGGCTACATTTGTGCATTCTTTGAACACTCCTATTATAATCAATGAAGTCTACACCGAACAAATGACTTTTTACAGAGTTTAATCATGTTATGCTTTTGAATCTCAGCAGTTCTTTTGTTAAGACTTATTAACTGGTTTATCTGGGATTTTACATACATTTCAGATATGTATAGCTCTTTGTTCTTACAATGTAATGGCATGTTTTGACTAGCCTTACCTGCTCATGATGTTTTCACAAACTCTTTGAAACAGATATTAATATCAGATGTGAAGAGGGCTATAGATGCACCAAATTAATTAAAATTAGTTAACTACGTTCATGTTCGTGACAGTCATTCTCGTTATGTCTTAAGGTAGCCTACGCATTTTTTCCGTTTAAACAAATGGTGGTGAAGAAACATTGGTTACGCCTAATTCCTATTAATAGAAACTACTTTGTATAGGAAGATGAACATTTCAGTCTCAACTTGTCGTCCACGCTGTTTCCGCTTGAGATGTCCTTGTGCCCTCTTGGACATCTCAAGCGGAAACACTGTGCCAAAGTGTGCACGCTTTGTGAGTTTCTGAGGTTACATGTAGAAATAGATCTTTTTTATTTTAATGTTTTCTGATCACATTTCATCAAAATATATTTTTGCTTTCACTCGTTATGACGCCCCTCCCACCGCGTAGAACAGGGAAGTTTCTGAAACTTTTTTGGAACGAAAGTAAAAGTAAATTGCTGTATACGTGCGGCTGATTCTTCTTTGTTTTTCTACTCCGTTTTTCATGTTTTTACTTTGTTACAAACAACTTTGATTGTGTTTTTAATCGTGTTTTTTCGTGATTTTGTATTTAAACATGCATTTACATAAATGCTTGTTCGTGGCAGCACTATTTATGATCTGTGAAGGTAAGTGCAGTATCAATTTTCGTATTATATAGCCATACATGTACTTTTTAAACAAAAGAGGTAAACTATATATGTAGCCCAAGCCCATGCTAAATATAACATAAATAGCAGAACGTATCTAACGGAGCGCTCGATATTAACGTTTGTATGCTTGTCCGGGACAAGTGGATTTTGTATAGGGGCAAGTGAAAGAGAATTTTACTTGCCTGACTAGACAAGTAACCTGATTAAAACATCAATAACAAACAATAACCAGGAGGGCAGCACAAAAACGTGACCGATAACGGACGGATAGTTGCTAGGGTGACCACCTGGCAATAGGGCTGTTGCGGGACATAGATGTGATTTTGCGGGACACGTGTGAGACTTATACATTTACTACTGTTATGCTATGTAAATACTGATTACATCCGTTGTCATATGCACTAATCTGTGTTTCTAAACGCGCACATGCAAACAAGAGAAAGCGCGTCATTTAAAGAGAATCCACCTGCGAGAGAAGAGATTTGTGCTTGCGCATTTTGATGCGCCCTGCATTACAATAATGTGCTCTAGACATTTGTCATTAAAATAACGCCAGAGAAACTGCCTCAAACGAACTATTAAAATTACTATTAAAATTATAGGAAGTAAGTCACGTCTGAGAAAGCTGCATCGATTTTTTTAACTGGTTAAAATTAATGGAGAATATCGTGTTTTCCCGTGTGCGCTCGACCATTTCCGTCGGTGGTTCTAGATCACTTGATGAGGTCCGCAAATCATTTGCGTAGAAACTATGCCGCAAAAAGAATAAATAAAAAGTTATTTTTAAAAAGGCAAAAGAACGCATGGGTGTTTTCTTAATATGACCGTTAAAAATCAACAGACCGATGAAAATGCGGGACATTTTCTCAATATGCGACGTGCGGGACAAGGGGTGAAAATGCTGTGCAGTACAACGCAAAGCGGGACAGGTGGTCACCCTAATAGTAGCCTATAAAGTTGCGTCAGTTGAGGCTCGAGCAGCGTATCTGACTCACGGACAAAGAAACAAACATGAACAAACATACTGCGGTAGGAAAAAAATATATATAAATATTAGATATGATATACAGTAGTCAACATTTGAAGTGAATCAAAACCTTTCATCAAAGTTGTTTTAAAACCAAAATAATACCCGTTCTTGTCTTAGGACAACTTTGATTAACTTTTTTTGATCCACTTCAGAAGCTGACTACTGTATGTAGGGTAGAATGAGGGAAACGCCCCACTTAAAGGAACCGTATGTAAGAAATTTATTTCAGTTAATCATAAAATGGCCCTGACATGTCACTAGACATTAAGAAATCATGTTCATTTCAAATACTTATATCACTGACAACAGTGGTCCGGCCAGGATATTGTCATTTAAAAGTGAAAGTTGCAGCCCTCAACTGATGTTGATGATGTCATGTTGTGTTTTGGTCTGAGGCGCCACCCTCCAGGTATCTACCAATCAGGAAGTCAGTAGAGTTTCGTCATCCGGGTTGCCAGCTCTGCTCTAGTTACAGCTGCAGCTACGAACGTGTCGGATAAAACATGTATAAAGTTACGAAACCTAAAAGACCTCGTTATGAATCCGAAGCTTCCGTACACAGTGGATTTTCCACGGTCGCCCGTGCTAAATGCGTTCATAAAAAGCTTTATATCGCACCACTAGCACGGTATGAAAACAATCTATGTTCCGACTGAAATGTGGTATTACAGTACATCTTTACGAAATATTTGGCTAATCCCCTTTAGTAAATTTTTGCTACACATAATTACTTCGCAAAACATCTCTCGTGAAGCATAAACATAAGTAACAGAAGAAAAAAAACTTATTGTGTAGGACTCGTCACTTGCCATTGGAAGCTCCTTGTAGCAGCCTACGTTTCTGAGGAATCCTGCGGCTTAGCTGGCAACCTCCAGTCAGAGGGGAGGGGGAGGGGATACGCCGTTCTATAGTATTTTGAAAGTGATTGCAGTACCAGTTTTGGCCACAATCCTACATACGGTTCCTTTAAGGACTGTGTAATTTTTTTTTCTGTGAAACAAAAATTAAATGTGTTCAGAAAAGTTATCATAGTTTTAGTGACATTGGCATAAATTATAAACAAAGTATGAAAAATGTCCAGTGTTTTCATGTTATTAGAATTTTTACAAAAATATAATTTGTACCAAGGCTTGTTTTACCCCATCTATGGGGCAAAACGCCCCCATGGGTGGGGTAAAATGCCCCCGAGTCTGACAAAGCTATTTGTTTTAAACATTTACAGCACAATCAGAGTACAGGCAGTTTTAGCTTAAAATTAAAAAAAGAATATAATCAATTATTATAATATTATAATTATTATAAAGTACAAAATTTCCCATTTGAAACATTTTGTTAACTGATGCTAACTAGCTAAGTAGCTACCTGAGGTAATTTTTAAATATAAAATCCAAATATTTTTATTCAACCAACTAGTTAGAATGCAAATGTGACACTGATTTTATACAATAATAGTTCAATAAACAAGCAGTTAATATTAACTGACTTACACTTTAGACACATTATTGACCGTTTTTGCTAACGAAAATAGTTCTAAGCAAAGCCACAGCAGAACAGTGGCGCATGTCAGAGCAAAACAGCGGTGATTCGTTACTGAATGATTTAGCATTTTTGAAGGAATCGGTGGGTGAGTCAATGATTCAGTGAGCCATTCATAAAGACAGTCACTAATCCGTGACGTACTTAAGACAGTGACTTGCCACCACCTACTGGTGGTTTGGTTTCATATTTCAAAGTATCATTGCATTTTCCAACATTTCAGATTTATATGTTAAGTAAAATAAGTAAAATGTTAATCCCCTAACATCATTTATGCATTTGCAATTTTACTGTGTAAATGCATTTATGGAACTCTTATCTTCATTAATACATCTAAATAGCACTTTCAGTGCAGCTTTAGTGTTTCCTCTGCAGAGGCAAGATGGAGTTTGCTGATACTGATTTCATTTGAATGGTAACAACCATGAGTCTAATTATTCTAACTGAATGTACTGATAAAATGTAAGAATTTGACGTAAATGATGACACGTACATTGAGTAAGGTTAGAAAAATATTGCCCTTCATAAAGTTAAAAAGTGTCCTAGAAATCAATTTAAGGCAAATATCACAAAAATGCTGATTTGCGTAAGACCTCATAGAGCAGTGATGAGACTATTGCTTCAGAATTTATGCCAAAAAAAAAAGGCTTTTTATTTATTTTATTTTATTTTATTTTATTTTTTGTCCCAGACAAGTAACTTTTTACTAGGACAAGTGAATGACTGATTGATAAGCATGTCAAAGCTTAATGTCGAGGCGAATGAAGACTTCAAAAGTAACCTTTTCTTCATCTCTCTCTCTTTTGAATGTTTTCTGTTTTGTTTTCAGGGTTCTTAGTGAAAGGTCCTTCTGGTCCTCTTGTTGTTCCTCTGGGATCTTCGGTGGTTTTACCCTGCTATGTTGATGATCCCTTGCCTTTGCAAGGATTGAAGGTAATTTGGGTACGGACAGATGCCAATACCTTAGTGCACGTGTACCAAGATTATGAGGGTCGACCTGAAGCCCAGTATCAGGATTACCGAGATAGAGCTATTTTTTTTACTGATAAAATTAAACATGGAAACTTCTCCATCCATCTGGAAAATGTGAGAGCTGAAGATAAGGGTTTTTACAGATGTAAGGTTTACACAGAGCAGGAATCTGATGAAACTCTGGTTCAAATCAAAGCGGTTGGTGAGTCAAAATCTCTTGAGTTCTGTCCAACATTTCAAATGAATTTCACTTTATTTTATGTTTTGATATGTTGTGTGTTTTTCCAGAGCATCTCATGGTATCAGGGTCAAATTATCCCATATCTGCATATGTGGGTGAGGACGTTACTCTGAAGTGCTTTGTAGACTCTCACATCCCACCTGAAGAAATAGATGAAGTTTCTTGGAGGAAAACAGATAAATATGAAATTATCCAGGTTCTGGTTTTTGAAAAGAATAAAATAGTTCCAGCAGATGATGAGCAATACAAACACAGAGCTGAGTTCTTCACGGCTGAAATCTCCAAAGGGAACTTCTCTCTCAGGCTAAAGAGTGTCAGAACTGAAGATAAAGGAGTTTATACATGTCACGTGAACACTGGGAACTTTTCAGCCAACACAACTGCAGTACTGGAGCAATTGGGTGAGCAAAAAAAAAAAAAAAAAAAAAAAAATGAGACTAAACAAAATTAGTTAAATGTCATTGCATGCTCTATGTTATTTGAATCAAGCATATGTATTGGCTTAATTTTGGTACTTTCTCAGACTGTACAATGCTCATGATATTAATGAGGCAAATATACTGCAGGCACTTACTAATTTGTTAGCTGTTGCTTAATCACTCACCTTAGCATTTTCACACCACTTTGTTTACACTGTTACCACAAAGTTGTGTTGCTTCAGTTTTAATGTTAAATGTACGTACATGCATTGTTATTCATTATAGATTCACTGTTATTCACTATAGAATGTAGCACAATGATTTTCATTTAATAAGTAAAAGCAATGTAATGTTTGTGTTACAGGTTTCTCTGTTTTACACATAATTGTGTTGATTCTCTGTATTGCTGCATCTGGATCTGCACTTCTGCTGTCAGTTCTGTGGTATCTAAGAATCAGATCACCAAACACATGTATGTTTACACAGAAACTCATTTGTTTCTTATTTTTTTTATTTATTAGTAGGTTTATGGATTTAAACAATTGAAGATACTTAGTCCAAATTATATATTCTGAATAATAATCTGAATAACATCTCTTACTGAAATTCGTTTCTCTCTAGCTACAGACCCCCTGTTTCTTCAGATGTCTGTAGTCTCTGTACCAAACCTTGTTATGTTTTTTGCCTTTTTGTTCTGGGGCGTTATTGAAGGTGAGTGTCTCAGCTGTAATATATCTAGGTTATATCAATGTAGTTTTGTTTTAAATCATAACATGGATTAATTCATAGTTTTGTAGGACAAAATAAAACAAAAGCCGCTTTTCCACTATCGGGCCGAACCGTTCTCTTCGCTTAACCGTTCCGTTCCGTGCCGATCCGGGCCAGTCAGCACGGATACGGTTTCATTTTCCACTATGGTGCTGATAACGGAACTCTTTGGAACGTAAATACAAATGCGTTAGTCGTTGCCTTGGTAACGCAATTGTAATATAAACAGAGATATGGACGATGATCAGATATTTCTGTTTTTGGGACTTCGTTAACAGAAAAAAAGGACACAACTATAAACAACGCAAAAAATAAAATAAACAGAAGGCAACGACAGGTATAACGTTAAAACAAATGCTGAGGGGATATGCATGCCAACGGAGACGGACACAGAAGGTAAAACCTTTCTAAAAACTAACACATTTATTGACAGTATTAATGCATGAGCTATGAACCCAGCGTAACAGCTATTTACTTGGCTGTTTGATCATATAGCGCGCTTTCGCTTAGCACACACATTCTATCAGCACGGTTTGGCACGGTTGTCTAACCGTGCCGAGAATTCCGGGTCGAGAACGGTTTGTAATCGTACCGTGCCGTACCAGGCCCACGTGGAAACACAACTGGAACCGTACCTGACTGTTTTAAGAACCGTTCGACACGATAGTGGAAAAGCGGCTAGTGTATTCCTTGGGATGTCATCACTGTTCTTAAATTATCAGATTTTTTATTTATTTATTTCTTTTCTCTAGGATATCTGAGTGAGACTGTTGCTTGCTGTGCTCATTATTTTCTGAGGCCTCTTCTTCTGTTATGGACGGCCCCACATTCAGAACATTTCCCAGGTTTGTTCACTTTGATAAACATCATTTATCAGAAAGATGCTTGGATGTGAGTTGATGATATTCAGAATTTCCAGAGCAGGTCTTTGTCCGTAAATAGACAGATGAACAGCAAAAAAAAAAAAAAAAAAAAAAAAAGAATAAAAGTATGAAGCAGCATGATGGTTTCAAAACTCTTATAATGATCAGAAATGTTTCTTGAGCCACAAATCAGCATATTGGAATGATTTCTGAAGGATCATGTGGCACTGAGAACTGGAATTTAATTTTACAATACATTCAAATAGGCAAGGCAAAGCAAGGCAAGTTTATTTATATAGCACATGCCATACACAAAGGTAATTCAAAGTGCTTTACATAAAAGGAAGTAGAATAATCATAAAAACAATCATAAAAACAATAATTCACAAAGAGGCAGTAGAATAATCATAAAAACAATAATCACAACAATAAAACAAAAAAAATTAAAACTTTTAAAATTATTTAAAAATTGATTTAAAATAAATTTTAAGACAGTTAAAAAGGAAAAGGATTATACATAGTGCAAGTAGTTCGGATGTAGCACAGTGCTCATTCATTAAATGCACAGCTAAATAGATGAGTTTTGAGTCTAGATTTAAATGTAGCTAATGTTTTAGCACATTTGATCTCTTCTGGAAGCTGATTCCAACTGCGAGCAGCATAATAGCTAAAAGCGGATTCCCCTTGTTTTGTGTGAACCCTTGCTAGTTCTAACTGACTCGATCCTAATGATCTGAGTGGTCGGTTAGGTTTATATTCAGTGAGCATATCTGCAATGTATTTAGGTCCTATGCCATTGAGTGATTTATAAACGAGTAAAAGTACTTTAAAATCAATTCTAAATAATATAGCTGCAAGCAGCAATGACAGGCCCTCGCCGTCAGCACAATCGCTATGATGGTAGCATCAGGAAAACGGTGCCCAGCAGACACATGCATTTACAGTAATCCTCTGGCAGTTTACATTTAAGGGTTACACTATAAGATCAACACACACACACCGGGAAAGAACCATATATAAATCTTTGGCAAGACTTTACCATGCAATATCATTTGTAAATGCTATATAATTTTTTATATTATTATTTATATTAGTTAACATGAACAATAATTCTATAGCATTTATTAACATTAATATTAAGTTAAAAATTATTAGTACATTATTAAAATGTAAAGTTGGATATTTTATTATTAGTTTATGTACTGTGAATTAACATGAACATGAATATTTTTATAAACGAACAATAAAAATATTAATAAATGCTGTAAAAAATATAGTTCATTGTTCATAGTTCAAGTTAATGCATTAACTAATGTAAACAACAGACCTTATTTTAAATTGTTACCAACACTTTTTATGAATAACAACCATTTTTAAATTTTATTTTAATGATCTATAAGCATTTGTGAAATAATTATATACAAATATATTACCAGTACATATTAAAGTACATATTAACTTTTTTTATGCATTTGTTTCTTATTCTAATTAATTGAACTGAGCAGTAAATTATCAGACTTTGAAGATTTTTTTTTCCTATCAGTAAGAAAGCGTAAGATATATGAACACTTTAAAGGAAAAAATTATTATTTTTTTCTTTTTATATATATATATGTATATTATATAATTATGTAAAAGTATTCTGACAGTACAGTACATGTCAGCTGATTGAACTGAATTATTTTTCTTTCCTGAACACTGAGAATGAGCAAAAAAGGATTAGGAGTTAAAAAGATCCCTTATCCTGAGACTCTCTATCTGGTGGTCACCCTTGGTATTACAGTCTTAATCTGCTAAGTTATGATATATAATATCTTTCTTGTTTTCTGGGCCTCTGAGCTAGATAGCATTTTGAAACTAACCATGTTTCCTAAGACTGACTTATTCATATGTAAAAAAGTTTTCAAGAGTTAGAATAATGCATTTAAAGATATAAGAAAATTACTGTTATTTCTTTACTCTTACTTTAATAAATTGCCATATCAACACCGTTCAAAATATCCAAAATCCGCTCGCAATTTAGCATATTCAGTATGTTGGCATCATGTTGACAAAGTTTTGTGTGAACTACTTATTCCTGCTTGGAGGAGTATGAATTTAGTTATAGCCTGATTTTTCCAAAAATCCACATTCAAATCAAAATAGCAGACTTCCTGTTGGTTGGACTTCCTTTGACTTGTAATAGTCACATCTATGTGATCGGCATCATACAATGAACAAACTCCTGAAGTTTCATCAGAATCAGACAATGTGTGCAATAGTTATTAGCCATTTCCTGTTTCTCATTTCTCGCCATAATTCCGTCGCCTCGCCACGGCCAAACTGTTCGAGATATCAAAAATCCTCTGGCAATTTTGCATCCCTAATGTCTTGAGATGATGTTGACCAAGTTTGGTGGCAATTCGAAAAAAAACCCTAGTAGGAGTATCGCAAATTTCAGATCATGCGTTTTTCACAAAACCTTGAATAGCTGACTTCCTGTTAGGCAAAGCACAGACTGTGAGCACAACAATTGTTTGGCCCAATGAGATCTATATGCGTATGAATTTTGGTAACTGTAGGTCAAACGGTGTGGGCTACAGAGCCCCTCAAAAGTCGCATTTTTTAACGTTAAGCCACACCCCCCCCCAGGTGACCCCCCATATCAAACTCTGTCTGGCCCTGATGGCCGCAGACTCCACCACATGTGCAAAGTTTCAAGAGTTTTCGTGTATGTTAAGGGCCTCAAAACCCCCCAAAACACTGAAAAAAATAAATAAATATAGCTGCAAGCAGCAATGACAGGCCCTCGCTCCCAGCGCAACCGGCATCCTGGTGCCATCAGAAAAACGGTGCCCAGCAGGCACATGCATTAACAGTATCCCTGTGGCAGTTTGGATTGAAGGGTTACAGCAATGAAAGAGTTCAAATCAAACTGCGGCATCACTTTCTATGAAGCCCATATTTATAATACATTATAAGGGTATTCTTAAGGCATTATAATGAATGCATAATGCATTATAAAAAACCTTATAGTATGTTGTATCATCTCATGAGTATTCATAAGAACAGTTTTAATTTATTATAATTTTTTCACTCATTTGTGGTTATGGCTTTTAAGAGTATGATTACCTCCTCATAGTTATAATGTATTATAACTCTCATATCTTGCCATGTTACGCATGTCACTTTACTTAAAGCATACAAAAACCACTTATAAGTAATAATAATAATACAATTTCTCAAAGAGCCATACGACCAGGTATCAGATCAGATAAATGTTTAATATGACATTTGTATTATCAGTTTGATTATTTTGATGGTACTGCACGTCAGCTAGCAGTTATTATTAGCAGTAGTATGCTAAATATATGCTAACACTGTATTTTGATGGTTCCCCAAAAGACAAACGGATTGAAGGGTTACAGTAATGAAAGGGTCAAAATCAAAATGCTTTTACATCATTCTGATAGACTGAGAATGAGCTGAGAAAGATTTCTTATCCTATGAGGTCATCTTGTGTTCATCCTTGGTATTATAGTCTTCATCTGCTAGTTTACATGTGTGATATTTTAAATGTTTTTGCGGTCTCTGAAAATATGATAAACATATTTCCTAAGAATGACTTGTTTTTCATATGTAAAAAGTTGTGAAGACTTAGGATAATGCACTTTAAATGCACTCTGTCTCTCTGTCTCTGACAGCCACCCTCCCCCACTGTCAACACTCACACTTACACATACACACACTTAACGCACACACACAGAGTTAGAGTGAGAGAGTTAGAGTGAGATTAGATGTTTAATAGTTTTTTAATTTTCTATTTTTAGTAGACTATTTTATATCGATGGAAGTAAGCATTTATTTCTCAGAATGACTAGTTGTATGTATGTAAAAAGTTTTGAAGTGTTTGGAGGCTGCATTTTAAAATTATGGTTATGTTTTTTACTGCTACTTTAAAAAATCAACCGTTCAAGATATCCAATTTAACATCTTAAGTATGTTGGCATCATGTAGACAGTTTTTGGTGCGAACTACTTATTCCTGCTTGGAGGAGTATGAATTTGTTTATAGCCTGATTTTTCCAAAAATCCACATTCAAATCAAAATAGCAGACTTCCTGTTGGTCACAGCTAATGGGTGTAAATTAGAAAGTTGTCCAGCTTGATGAGACCAATATACATACCGAGTTTGGTGTCTGTAGCTGAAACTAACCCCCCAACTTTTGACAAAAGATGGCGCTATAGAGCGCCTCCTCCACGCCCATTTATGAGCCTTTGCCAGTGTCTAACTATCATTAATACTGATGTGTGTGTTGAGTTTCATGAAAATCTAAGCTTATTAAGTGCCCCAAAAACACAGGAAACAAATGTTAAAGTTTGACACGTTGCCATGGCAACAGCATTTAATGTGTCAATGCCCCCTTTACAGATTGTCATCGGCCGTGTTTTGACATTATTCTGATGAAGTTTGAAGCAAATTGAGTAAAATTAAGAGGCTGATTTAAAAGCATTTTGAAAACGACACACTTCCTGCTGCCAGCTGGTGGCGCTATGACTTTGACTCGTAATAGTCACATCTATGTGATCGGCATTATACAACAAACAAACTCCTGAAGTTTCATCAGAATCAGACAATGTGTGCAATAGTTATTAGCCATTTCCTGTTTCTCATTTCTCGCCATTATTTCGTCGCCTCGCCACGGCCAAACCGTTCGAGATATCAAAAATCCCTTTACAATTTAGCATCCCCAATGTCTTGAGGTCATGCTGACCAAGTTTGGTGGCTGTCCGAATAAAGCCCTCCGAGGAGTATTTCAAATTCCAGAACATGCGCTGTTTAAACAGCCCTGAATAGCTCACTTCCTGTTGGGCTTAGCTAATGACATAGAGTGTGTGAGTTGTTCGGCCGAGTTTCATACGTATACGTGCAAGTATGTGTGGGATATACATCAAGTTTTGGGAAGGTGTTCCAGGGGGCACTGTACAGCCCCTGTGCCACGCCCGTGTCCCAGTCTCTGTGGCGTCCTAATGACCGCAGATTCCAATGTGTGTGCCGATTTTCAAGAGTTTTTGAGTATGTTAAGGCCCCCAAAATGCCCCGGATAGTCAAAAAAAAAAAAAAAAATAAAATAAAATAAATAAAATAATAATAATAATAATCCTTAGAAAAACAAGAGGGCCTTCGCCCTTTCAGGGCTTCGGGCCCTAATAATAATAATAATAATCCTTAGAAGAACAATAACAATAATAACTGGAAGCCAGTGTAGGGACCTGAGGACTGGTGTGATATGCTCAGATTTTCTGGTTCTATTCAGAATCCTGTGTAGGGGGAAATACAGTCAAACCCAAAGTGTAGGTGTGTGGTAATGTAGTCAATCGAAGAAAATTTTACTGAAGAAGATAGTTTGCAGTTTCATCAGCAGAAGCCAGCTTCAACACTCTCGACGGAGTTCGTAGGCCGCTCTGTGTACATGTTACAATCACCAGTAGTTATACTCTAATACAAGTTGCTAACTACGCAAATACATAGGTCAGGAAGATTCTGATTGGTTCAAATCCAGATAAACTTAGTAAATCTCCACATATGGATGTCAAACTCAACGCATATCTATACATGATTATCTAGGCGACAAGTGAACCCGGGTCAGACACAACAGGTCACTCCAGAGACCTGTTTCTGAACAGGATGCCAGTGTAGTCAGCTCTGCTGTGCTCCTAGACAAAGACACAAAGACAGATACACACACACACAACCGAACTCTTATCCATCTTCCAAGGTTGGCTAGTCCTGGCAGGGCTCTTATCAGTATGGTTGGTTACACATCCCACTATGCGGACAGCATCAAGGAAAAAGCATATGAAATTAACTAAAGTTTACTTTAATATCTGTTTAAAACTCTTAGATCTTTGTAACAGTTGTTCCGGTCACTCATGGATCTCCTAGGTCAGGGGTCCTTCTTGACCCCCTCCCCTTTCTCTCTTCCTCTCACCCCTCTCCTTACACCGTGACATCTTGACCCTAGGAGAAAATAGAACTCAGCAGGAAAAAGATACACACTCTATTTGATCAAGGAAGGGTGAATGAGACAGATTACTTGTAGTCCCTTATTAACATCAAATCAACTGTATTAGAATCAAGAATATTATTAATCTTTATTAATGATTAGACAAATATTAATATAATTATGAAGGTCCAGATGGATTCAGGCTTCCACTCCTTCACCTGGCAGCAGCGTTCTGGATGAGCTGCAGCTGTCTAACGGTCTTCTTGGGAAGGCCAGTGAGGAGACCATTACAATAATCCACCCTGCTTGGGATAAAGGCATGAACAAGTTTCTCCAAGTCTTGACTGGAAACAAAACATCTAATTCTTGCAGTGTTTTTGAGATGATAGTATGCTGATTTAGTTACTGCTTTGACATGACTACTGAAACTAAGGTCTGACTCCAGAATCACAGCAAGATTCCTGACTTGGTTTTTAGTTGTTTGACCCCTAGAGTCAAGGTATGCATTCACCTTAAGAACTTCCTCTTTGCTTCTGAATGCAATGACTTCAGTTTTCTCCTTGTTTAACTGAAGGAAGTTCTGGCACATCCAACTGTTAATTTCATCAATGCATTGGCAGAGGGAATCAATGGGGCTGTAGTCATTTGGCGATAAGGCTAGGCAAATCTGGGTATCATCAGCATAGCTGTGATAGGCAATTTGGTTCTTTCTCATAATTTGACTTAGTGGGAGCATATACAAGCTAAACAAGAGCGGCGCTAGAATTGAGCCTTGAGGGACTCCACATGTCATGGACGTCCACTTAGACTGATGCTCTCCTATACTCACATAATAACCTCTCCCTTCTAAGTATGACCTGAACCAACTGAGAGCCAACCCAGAAAGCCCGACCCAATTTTCCAGTCTCTCTAGAAGAATGTTATGATCGACAGTGTCAAACGCAGCACTAAGATCTAGTAGTACCAGCACTGATATTTTGCCAGAATCAGAATTTAGGCGAATATCATTTATTATTTTAACGAGCGCTGTTTCTGTGCTGTGATGCGGTCGGAAACCAGATTGAAAATTATCCAGGTATCCATTTGAGTTTAAGTAGTTGTTCAACTGATTGAAAACTACCTTTTCAATAATCTTGCCTATAAAAGGAAGATTTGATATTGGTCTATAGTTGCTCAATGTGGTGTTATCAAGATTGCTCTTTTTCAGAAGAGGCTTAACAACTGCAGTTTTCAGGGAGTTTGGAAAAGTCCCAGAAAGAAGTGAGGCATTTACCACTTCTAAGAGATCTGCTTCTAAACAGTGAAACACACTTTAGAAAAAAGATGTGGGAAGTGTGTCAAGGTTGCAGGTTGAGGATTTAAGGTGCTGTACTATTTCTTCCAAAGTTTTGCTATCAATTGCTTCAAAAACAGACATAGAGACTTCTTTTTGAAATTGCGGTCGAATCTGTCTGACCTCTGCATAACTTGAGGATGTGCTAATCACCTTTCTGATATTATTGATCTTCTCGGAAAAGAAGGAAGCAAACTCATTGCATTTGCTGTCGGAGAGCATTTCACAGGGAATCTGACTTGGGGGTTTGTTAGTCTCTCAACAGTAGCAAAAAGAGATCGAGTGTTGTTTAGGTTGCTGTTTATAAGGTTTGAGAAGAACTTCTGTCTTGCTGTGGCTAGTTCCACATTGAAAGCATGAAGGCTGTCTTTATAGATGCTATAGTGAATTTCAAGTTTTGCCTTCCGCCACATTCGCTCAGCTTTTCTGCATTGTCTTTTCGTACTCCGTACTGCTGTTGATTTTCTCCAAGATGATTTTTGTCTGCCAGTCGTCTTACTGACTTTCACTGGTGCAATGTCATCAATGACATTCTTAACTCTTAACATAGAAAACACTTATTTGAAATTGTAATAATTTTTCACTATTTTAATGTTTTTCTGTAGTTTGGAGTAAATATATGTAAACCTTGTGAGCAGAAGAGACTTTTAAACATTTAAAACAAACAAACAAACCAAAAAAATCATAATTTCCATTTCAAGTGTTGTTTGCTTGAATTACATTTTTTGTAGTTTTGAGTTGTAGTTGATTACAACCTTTTGTTTTACAGGCAATCGGAAAACAGCTATGCACTGCATTGTTCATCTACAGTATTCCCTCTTTACAAATGTTGTTTATTCAGGTAGGTACATCTGAATGTTTAACCATGTTGAATGATATGATACTGATACACATTGATAAAACTTTTGTAGATGAAGTTAGTGTTTTGGGTTCAGTACAAGCTAAACTCACCAGCATTTGTGTAACGTTGTTTAAAAACACTGTAATGTTATTGCTAATTACTGCATATATTTCTTCCTTTGTCCTAGTTCTTTTTAAATCTTTTTGGGAAAAAAGTCTGAGATATGAAGAATCGGATAGAGTCCTGATAACAATCCTCTTTGGAATAATGATTCTGATAAGCATTGTCAATATCGTTTTCTGTAAGTATTTCTGTATATCCTTCTTAGCCATAACTATGCTACAAAAGCAAATGATATAATGTTGATTTTCTTCAGCTCGGCAGTAAGACCCAATACATAGATCTTTATTTGTGTCGCCGACTATGCAGAATTTACGCAGATTTCAGATGTCATTTACTTACATTTAAACTCAAATTGGCTTAAACTTTTTGGGGAAAAAACATGTAAATCATTAGTGTACTTAAAAGTTCACACAATACAATAACAGAATAAGACATGTTTGTGTTATAACTTTTTTTCAGGCAGTTACTTTATTGCTAGTTTATTCTTATCGAGGATTTTTTTTATTTTTTTATGCTAACTTAATTCAGTCATTTCTATGTTCCTGTTGTACAGTTTATTGCTCTTTCAAAAATATGTCGTGATCATTTTGAGTAAAAGTATTTATTTTTCTTTGATATAGTATCGGCCGAACTCATTAGAAATAAAGATGGCCGCATGCGTGCTGTATTAGACCTGGTGTCAGATATTGGCCATGATGTTCTGCCTCCATTACAACTCATCTTCCTGTTCTACGCTTTTGGAGCTGCCACTGGAGGTAAGATTTTGATAAACCATTTGGATTTATTTGTGTGAATAAAAAGAGACAGAGACATTTGTGTAAAAAGGAAATATCTGGCATATTTCAGAAAACTATTTGAATATGAGACCATGAACCGCACTCTCAAAAAAACATTTAAACTTTTTCCAATTTATTTTTTTTTTGCATTCATCACCAATATATTTCCTATAGGAAAAGGCAAGGCCTTCTTCAATGTGTATCGCTCCATCACGAGTACAATTCATGACAACGACCCATAATATAACTGCATATTTAGCAAGAATTCACGTGTTAAACATTTAGCTAGCTTGATAGAGATGGATCACTCAAACGAGAAAGAATGTGAAGACTAGGATGACGGCAATGAACATGAGCAGAAAGTTATATTTTTCAATGAATTAGTTTGTTCCCTCAAGATACTGAACATTTTCAAGTGAAAGCGTGATTTAAACAATTACAATATGTATTGACACAGTCGCAGTCATAATGCATTCGAACAAATGTAAACTTACTGTGGTACTTCGATCTGTATCCGATTTCAAATGAGAAGAAATCTGTAAGAAATGGAGCGATCTGTACGTAAAATAACTGACGAAACGTACTGTTATCTTCATCACAAACATTTGCACTGCAAAAAGCAGCAGTTATACCTTTTAATGCCGACAACCATGTTAGCTTGGCATGAGGAAAAAAGTTTGCACACTAAGCCACTTTAAAACTATCCTGTTATTTTATTTCTGTTATTTTCTTCTTTTAATATACGTTATAAACAGAACTGTGGTATTTCAAACATACTGGAATAGTTTAGACGCAGAGCGAAGGCGGTTTCTGGTATCAGTGAGCGAGGAGGGGAGCGGGAACGGTAAACCCGGAGCGGAGCTGGAGTGGTGCGGTTATAAAATACTCGTAGTGCTGAGGGGAAATTGTTGTCGCTCCACTCCACTCACACAATCTGTACTGCACAGATGAATTCGACCAATTACAGTTCATTAAAGGAAAACAGAAAGATCCAGATCCTCATTCATGCCATCTGGGCTCTGTGATTTAAAGGGGTCATCGGATGCTAAGTTCACTTTTTCATGTTGTTTGAACATTAATGTGTGTTGGCAGTGTATGTACAAATCTACCCTATAATGATAAAAATCCATGCAGTAGTTTTTAATTAATCTGTAAAAATAATATCCCCTCTTTCAAATCGAGCCATTCCCTGATGCCTGTGCCTGTCACACCGACAGATGCCGCTCCCACGATAGTTGATTGACATGAGCTCTCACCTCAGACCAGCTGTCACAGTCCAGTAACTTTCCTTGTTTCAATGCCAAAGCAGGGATGTAAGTTAGACAAAAATATCTCTGATTGAGCGACTGAGGTGTTGTGTTGCTGGATGTAATAATGAACATAGTGATCGTCATTTACTCCCGACATCTGAGCCGCTGAAGATGCAGTGGATTACATTTGTTTGTTTTGGAATGCGCCTCCCGATCTACATATCCGTCTATGTTTGCGCGAATCATTCATGATCCAGCTTCATTTACAGCAGAAGTGAGTATAAGTGTTTTTTTATGAATCTTTGCGATCGCCTTTCCTTATAACGTGGTAGTTAGGAAGTTTAGCGGCTAAATGCGGCTAAAGTAAACAAGACCGTCTTTCCACAGAGAGAAGAGAGGGGCGGGGTGAGCAGAGCTCATTTGCATTTAAAGAAACAACCCCTTAGAATGAGATGATTTTTGCAGAGCTGATTTTGTCAAGATAAAAAGGGTGGTGTTTTACAAAACCATTGAGAATTTTTAATCAAAGTATATTAGAGACTTTTCATTAAGACCCTAAATAATCATATCATCTTGTGGAAAATGGGCATCCGATGACCCCTTTAAGTTTGTAAATCCAAAATGGTTATTGTTTTAATAGTTCTTTATTATATTACCTCCTCTACGAGATCCGAAAACTTCTTTGATACCTATACATTGCAACTGTTTGATGTCATGTCCCAACTCATTAAAATGTCTATAGCTACTGAAGAGGTTATCTCTTGTTGTTGTATAGATTTATGTTCATCAATCCATGATGACGTGATGATTTCCTATATACATCTTTTGGCAAGGACATTTTAACATATAGATCACATTACAGGTAATGTGTAATTTTAAAACATCCCCATATTATTGGACATATAAACTCTTTACACTTCACCAAATTCCGGCACGCGGCACAGTTTCTGTATGGGAAACAGCCTTGTATATAAGCTGACTTTTTCTCCTTACTACATCTGAATTTACCAACATATCTGATAGGTTACATGATCATTTAAAAGTAAACAGTGAGCGATACTGACATTTATCATATAGAGATTAATCAGATGATTATATGTGCCAGTGTTTATAAATGATTGATTTTATTCTATTACTGTGCTCATTGTATGTCAATGAACAATTTACTGAAAAATTTCTTAGTTTTCTTTATTGGGTTTATCTGTTTTAACTAATATTGTATTTTTATCTGTTGGTTTTCGAAAGCGTATAAAACAGAAACCCCAGGATATTTATTTTTAAAGTATTTTAATTAGTGTTCATTAATCCATTTCCTATCAAATCCTATTTGTAAAATGTCATCGATTTGTTTTTAAAGGGACTCAATCAGGTTAAGGTATTAAAATTCATTCCTA
This sequence comes from Cirrhinus mrigala, assembly GCA_036247105.1. Classification (NCBI taxonomy): domain Eukaryota; kingdom Metazoa; phylum Chordata; class Actinopteri; order Cypriniformes; family Cyprinidae; genus Cirrhinus; species Cirrhinus mrigala. Next base: position 37,489,889 of record CM070009.1, on the reverse strand, counting down.
GAATTAATTAATTAATGCTGATAAAGCTTCTCTTTGTACTCTTGTTAAATTTTGTGTCTTATATAATTCATTCTGAGGTTTCTGTAATACTTTTTCCATATCGTTTTCTGCAAGCCTACAAAAAGTGTTCACTGAATGATTATGAACTACTGTGTAAAGGTACTTTTCTGTTTGAACTGTTGTACATATGGAGCTGTACATATGTACAACAGTTGTACATATGTACATTCACAATGTGAATGTACATACACATTCACATTCAAAAAAAAAAAAAAACAAAAAAAACACCTCTTTATTTTAGCAGGAGATAAAACTATAAAAATGATTGGTGATGAATGAAAAATAAAATGTAAAAAGAGTGTGGATCACGGTCTCATATACTAAGTGATTTTACAGATTGACACACCAAAATAAAAGATCAAGTTACAGAAAAGTGCAGTGCAGACTGCTTTGTGTCAAAATTATTTGAAGAAACAACCCACTCTCCTAAAATGGTTTTCTTGGGGAGGTCTTGATCTTGCTGTATCACACAATTAAATTTCATATTTTAAAAACATCAATAAATGAGCAGCTAATCTCATTCAGTTTTTTTTTCTTCACATTTTTAAAACCATTCAACATTTGTTGGTTTATCAATGATAATAAATTTGTATAATGTTTTTTTTTTTCTCCATATACAGCACTTTTTGTGGTCGGAGTTTTTCCACTGTTCCTAACTTTGACCAGATATAACTGGAAAAATGCATGTGTGGAAAAACTAGAATGTAAGTATTTGATGATTTTTGTTTTTTCTTTACCTTTCTCTCTCTCTCTCTCTCTCTCTCTCTCTCTCTCTCTCTCTCTCTCTTTTAAACAAAGTTTTAAAAACAAAAACTTGCTGCTGTATTAAATATTCTAACACTTTTCTAATCGTTTCCAGGTTTACACTCGGTCAGAAGAGCAGCGTGGTTAATTTTCATGATAGCAGTAAATGTCATAATGGTCTCTTCTTACCTCATAGCACTGAAAAAAGAAAAAGGTACAATAATGGCTTCAATTACATAAAAATGTCTATTTGTCAGAATTAAAACTGTGAAGTGTTCAATTATTCCTCAAACTTGTTCCAATCTCAGATTGTGTTGGATGGGTCTGCGTAGCTGCGTTTCTTCAAGGTCTCTGGGGAATTGTCATCCTAAAGCACTCATTTGATGACCTGGGTACAGTATTGATTTTTTTTTAATAATCTCCTGTGTGGTGTTTTTTATCTCCAACATTAGGGGTCTGGGTCATTTAAGCTTTTCTTAAATGCTGGTTTGACCCTGGTCAGTCAGTTTCCTGCTAAGAAATTCCCCATGCAGATCTTGCTTTAGGTTCAAATTGATTGAAATTTGGTAAATGCATTAAAATGTTAATGAAATGCATTAAGATGAGTTTGTTTCTTTGTGAAAACAGATTTGTAGAAGTGTAGCGTTACATCACTTGCTCGCCAATAGATCCTCTGCAGTGAATGGGTGCTGTCAGAATGAGATTCCGAACAGCTGATAAAAACATCACAATAATCAACAAGTAATCCACACCACTCCAGTCCATCAGTTAAAAAAGAAGTCCACTTCTACAACAAAAATTTACAGATAATGTACTCACCCCCTTGTCATCCAAGATGTTCATGTCTTTCTTTATTAAGTCGTAAAGAAATTATGTTTTTTGAAGAAAACATTTCAAGATTTTTCTCCATATAATGGACTGATATGGTGCCCCGAGTTTGAACTTCCAAAATGCAGTTTAAATGCGGCTTCAAACGATCCCAAATGTAGTTGTAAACAACCCCAGCCGAGAAAGAAGGGTCTTATCTAGCGAAATGATCGGTTATTTTCATAAAAATAATACAATTTATATACTTTTTAATGTCAAACGCTTATCTTTTCTTACTCTGCCTGAACTGTTTTTGTGCCGGTTCATGACAGTTAGGATATGTCGAAAAACTCCCATCCCATGTTCTCCCTCAACGTCAAAATCGCCCTATATCGCTGTTTTACCTTTTTTGTTAAGGGTTTTTGATCTTCTTTGCATGCTCACATTGCAAAGACTGGGTCGGTACTTCTGCAGCGATGTAGGATGATTTTGAAATGACTTTTGAAGTTGAGGGAGAACATTAGATAGGAGTTTTTTTGACATACCCTAAATGTCTTGAGCCAGAAATCACAGAGTTTAGGCAGAGCAAGACAAGACAAGCGTTTGAGATTAAGAAGTATTTAAATTGTATTTTTTAAAATGAAAATAACTAATCGTTACGCTAGATAAGATCCTTCTTCCTTGGTTGGGATCGTTTACAACCGCATTTGGGATCATTTGAAGCCGCATTTAAACCGCATTTTACATAATTTCTTCACCGCTGAAGAAAGAAAGACATGTACATCTTGGATGACAAGGGGATGAGTACATTATCTGTAAATTTCTGTTTTGGAAGTGGACTTCTCCTTTGATATCATGTGAAGTCAAAAGCTGTGCCTTTGTAAGAAACAAATCCATCATTAAGACGTTTCTGACTACAAACCTTCTGTCCAAAATATTAGTCCATAATCCATAATAACGCTTCCTCCTGTATTTTAGCAGCAAGCAACAGTTTAAAGTTAAAACTTCTTAGTGATGGATTTGTTTACTAGAAACAGTTTTTCACTTCACAAGACAACATTGTTCTCACTCCTAACTTGGCCAGGACCCCTTGGCGTCACTTTTTAACGAGCAGGGTCCTCCATTGTTTTCAGTTGTTTGTCTTTAATTTAATTTAATGGTTTGCATGCATTTGTAAAAAATAGAAATTATTTTATATAAATGTATACTTTAATTGGAGCACCTAACCCCACCCCTGCCCTTAACCTGCCCACTTCTGAATATAAAACACGCAACAGGCAAATATTAGTACAGTCACAGGTATTTATTGCAAAAACTGACCATAAACAAGCAGTATAAAAGAATTACAAACAAGTCCTGTTGCATTCCGAGTCTTCTGAAGCCTTACGATATCCTTAAGCGAATAACAGAATGTTTTGATCGCTGAAAACTATCCCGCTCCGTTAACGCGCTCATATCTCATTCAAAAAGATACTCCCGAACTTAGCATGACGCAATCGGTCACGAGACACATAAGAGCCAATGGCATTTCACAACAGCAAAACGCAATCGATCACGAGACACCAAAGGTGAGTTCACGCCATATCGGAATTCCCGTAATTACGAGATTCCAACGTGTAAAAAGCATTCACGTCCTCGTCGAATTCGTAATTACAGCTTGTGAACTGGGAGTCTTCTGAGAGCTACGACTTGTACCGCATGACCGCTGTACCACCTGACAGACGTAGGCTCTGTTTAGGCGTTGATGGTGTTGCCATAGATAAGCATAATTCCGAGTCTGAGGACGTGAACAGCTCCGAGTGGAACGTCACATGTTGTCATCTCGAAATTACGGTAATTACGATATGGCGTGAACCCAGCACAAAGGCTTGCTTCTTCTGGCGGCATTTTTTGAATTTGCGCGCTGACTGCAGCAGCACACAGAACGGCGGACGGAGACGACGATCACTTCTATTCTTCTCATAAATCAATCGTTTTGCTTCGGAACCCTTGGAATATTAATACTTTTTGAATAAATTATGAATATAGTTGTATCTGCCTGCTATATCTTGCGTTTTGTTGACAGGTGGTTAGGTTTGGGGCAGGGGTTGAGATAAATGTGTAAATAGTGTAATATAAATGAAACTGTTTTGACTGTTTGTACTGAAAAAATCACACCCAAACACATATGCAATAATAGCAATTTTATTACCCAATATATAATTTAATCATGACGATGAAATCCCCAGTGCCTTTCGCGTCAGCACATTGACCCCAAGGTAAAGTACTGGAGGACCCTGCACGTCGAAAAATGACGCCCAAGCGTCAATATTTGACGAGTTAGGAGTGAGAATGTGTTGCACAAGATGTTAATTGATGGACTGGAGTGGTGTGAATTACTTGTGGATTATTGTGATGTTTTATCAGCTGTTTGGACTCTAATTCTAATGGCACCTATTCACTGCAAGTTTGTAACGTGTATTGTACTTTATTCTATAGTTACATTATATCTCAATACTTTTTTCTTTTAATTGCTGCAACCTTTTTTATATAAATTTTATACTGATTTTATTTGTTTAAATTTTTTATCTGCCTTCCAGATCTTCCTTGTAGACATGTTGTCTACCTTATTGGATCTGTTGTTGTTGTTCTACTGAACTCTGCTGCACTGATGATAGAACTGATCATGAAAGTGGGTAAGTTAAGACATAACCTTTAAAGACTGATGTCACATCATCTTAAAGCGATTTGAGCTCATTGCAAAACATCGGTGTCATGAACTTGAACACTTCGTGAGGTTTCACGCTTGATTGTTTTCAGGGATCTCAGAGTGTTTCACTAGAATCTGTGAAATGTTAAAGTGAATGCAGAGTTATCACAGAACAGGCACACTTTACAAATGGAGGGGTTTGTACAGTTTAGAGTGATCAAACTTTGTACTAACTGTCACATCTTGATTCCACAGTTGATGGTGAGCGTGCAGTGGAGGACCTGAGAAAAGTTGTCTTTTCCTCTGAATGCCTTTTTGTCACTTTTGTGCTGCTGTTAACCATTTTCAAACCTTGTGAGTATAAAATAGACTTATTTTTATAAACCATGAGTGTTAATAACCTTGAAATCTAATGGGCTGATGTTCAGTCTCTGTATGTTTGTCTTAATTTGCTGCAAATCTGGTGTTTATTAGTATTATTATTTTGTTTTTGTATAACCAATGGCAAACATTTTAAATGTTTAGAACATTTAAATTTAAATTAAGTTCACTTTTGTGTTTCTTGCAGCTTTTTTGAAGGATTTAGATTATCTATAGCACTTACTTTTCTAAATTCACAAATCAGCCATTGTACAATATAATGAATTTAGCAAAGCTGTGCTTTAGCTGAGAATGATCAATTTGACATTAATTCAATAAATATGTTTTCCACTGTTCTTCACACAGTAATTAAAAAGGATCAGCAGCGTCTTCAGGTTAAGTATTATGTATTTAAAATGTGATATTTACTGAATACTGATTGATATGGGCTTTACTAATGACCTGCTGTTGAACAACTCTTTGCTTCATGTATTTAATGTGTCTAATCCCGAACACAGAACTCAGCAGGATCAAATCCACCCAACAGATCCAATCAAAATGACCTTTCTCAGGTGAATATCTTATGCAATGTTGTATTGATTTGAGATTTGTAATTTGCCTGCATTATAGATGAAATTGTCACGATGCAGCCACACTTCCAGTTCTTCCAGGAAGCAGTGTTTAGTTAATGAGCAAAAGAAAAACAACAGAGCTTTTCAGAGCTTTTTTAGACATGTAACAGGTTGATGAATTTAGATTTCTGTCATTTACTCACATTGTCATTTGTACGTAAATGATGACAGAATGATGATGAATTTTGGGTGAACTATCTGTGTAGCATTCAGATAAATCTAACCCTAACTATCTATGGATCAAGTCTTATTAGAGCAGAAATGATCTGTGAATTATCATTCTTTGTGCCAAATTAAATGTATACTGGTGCACCATTGTTAATGAAAATTTTACAAAAGCCCAGCAATCTTTTGGAAATGGTTCAACCTCAAACAGAATGTTTTGTTAATTTTTCAGCTCACCTGAATGAATCTGTAACGCTAAAAGAACTGAGAAGGCTGTGCCAGGCATCTGTAATTTCATCTATAAGCAAGCAATATATTTTTTGCAGATGTTTTTTTTTTTTCTTTTTTTTTTTTTTTTTTAACTCACACCAAATGTCACATCCTGAATGCAGAATGAGGTCCAAATTCCACACAATCCATCGAACCAGGACGGAGAAGAATTGTGCGAACTGAGACCTCTGAGAGATACTGATGAACAGGAGGCTGAATAAAACAGAGGGATAAGCCTAATTCAGAGCTTCAAGAATGAGTGCAATGAGAAAAGACGACTCTGCCAGAATCATCCTCACGGTTTACTCAAACATTCCTTAACCCTTCATGGATCAAACTGAGAGCTCAGCCTTTTGTTAGTTTATTTTGAACACCTAAGTCATGCTTACAAATGTCTAAATGTCACTGCATTAGAAAAAGATATCAAATCAAGTGTCATTTATTGAAAATAAGGATGGACAAATTCGCTTCACAATCAAAACATCTCAAAGACAGAAGTATAGCGTGTGTATGTGGTCAGTGGATCACGATGATAGCGAATGTGATTCTCTACACCTGTGTGAACATGAAGTGAGCTGACTTCATACATCCCAGCTGATTCCAACACTTTGAAACTTCAGACATGATGAAGAAAGATGTACAAAACACAGAAAGACAATCTGATGAATCACATTCAGATTGTTTTTATAGCGTGACCTCTTATATGTGAAAATATCAAGGGAATTTTGGTTTCTCAGTTCATGACCCCCTTAAGCTCTGTGCTTCATAACTTGCAGTTCCCTGTTCCTCATTGAACACCTTACAATCCAGAATATATCTAAAACATATAACTTAAGTTTTATGTAATACAGCTATGTATAACATATATGCACATGTGAACACTACAAGTTGCATACACACTACTTTATACATCTCATTCAGTGCTAAAATGCAGTGCTCTTGTTCATGGGAACCACAAATATGGAACTGTGTGATTCTCTTTGGTGCTTTACTGTGTAAAGCAACACGTATGTATACAGTTTTAACTTTTATTTTTTATTTATATACAGTACATGTACAGTGTGTATGTGTAATCTAGATAGAAATTTACAGACAATGTGACAAGTGATAAGTGTTTCCTCATGCTATTCTTAGTAGTTCTGCTTTTTATATTTGTGTATGGTATTCAGGGACCATGTATGTGAATGCTGAAATAGTTCTGTTAACATGTAAATTTAGGTGCTTGTGTGTTATTGCTTCAGTTTTTCATTGTCAAATCCAGGAATGAGCAAAAGTTTGTTGTGACTGGCTTTTTATAAAACCTGAAATCAAAGGGAGCTCTGCTGTGTATCGATATAGGGATTAAATTATTTGTAGATTTTACTACAATAAATTGTATTATTTGAGTTTGTTACATTTGGTGTACAACCTTGTTGACTAAACAGTCTTTTGTCACCATAATGACAATGGACAATTTCAATGTTTTGACTTGAATTTCAGTTTGTCCTGGCAGTATTGTCATGTTTCTGTTTGGATTTGTTCATGTTTTTGCTCTTTTACACTGATTACAGAACTGATACTGAAGATAAGTGAGTTTAATTCTGTTATTATTTGCATATATGAATTTGTTTCATTTTACACTTTTCGATTATTACCTTAATTTTATTAAAAATAAATGCTGATCTGATATATGATGTGAAAAGGGAGAAGAACGAGTTTGGCAAAAGGTTGATTCGAACTCGAGTCGTTTGTGTCAAAAAGTCACCGTTACACCCTTTCCACCTACGCCACTGGAGCCGTTATTCTGTAGGCATCTTTTGTAGTATTAAAATGTGGGTTATTTGAACATAGTGTAAATAGACAATCCATTTTTTTTTCCCCTCAATTTTCTTTTCAAAGTGTTAGTATTTTTGTTTGTTTTTAGTATTTTGGTTTTGTTTTCAATTCTGTTTTATTATATTTCGTTTGTGATTTAATTATTTTTCAAGTAATAAACATTGTATATGGTTTTAATTTTAGTTAAATATAATAATCCTGATATAATATCAGAGGCTAATCCAGCCTTGAGATAAACAGCTCTTGATTAGAGCACAAGGCCACATTTTAAAGGAAGAGTTCATCCTAAAATTAAATCAACTGGCAATAACAAAAAGAGTTTGTCATGCTAAAAAAATGTACATAACTGATTTTGCTCACAAGTTTGAACTTTCAAAGGACAATAAACAATCCCGGCCAAGGAACAAAGGTCTTACATAGGGTCTTATCAGTTATGTTCTAAAAAAAAAAATATATATATATATATATATATATGATTTATATACTTATTAACCTCAAATGCGATTTACTTGTCTGGATACTTTTTCATCTCACATTTTCATTAATGTTATGGCTATTATTATGTATTATGTCAAAAAAATAATCTGCTATTAGAGTAGCTAAACTTTTTAAAAAGCAGCAGCACTCATGTCTTGGGTGGTAGAAAAAGAAAATGTGAACAGTTTTGAGTTACAGTCATTTATATGTGCTTGTCTTAATATTTAAGTACTATACAATGTATGATACTAATTATGATATGCTAATATCATGCTAATATGATACTAATTATGATATGCTTTTTCTTGACAGAGTGAGAAAGACTGGTAAGACTTAAAGTATCAGTTATTGCATACACTTTTAGCACATTTCTGTTATGTTCTGTACTGTACTTCTGTTATTAAAAATTCTATTATAAATAATAATAATAAAAAATGTGTTTAAGATTTACTGTATAGAGGATATTTAAAATAAAAGATAGGTGTGGAATAAATATGGTTAAATAGTGACTTTTGATGTACCAGCCACATTTGTGCCACATAAGGGCCTAACTCAACCATACAAGAATACCATATAAAGTCCATAAATCAGCCACATCTTTTTTTTAATGATTTGGCTCATTTCGGGTTGGGTTATGGCACTGTTTTGGCTTAGTTCTGATCTAATCTGAGCCACACTTTAGATGTTGATATGGGCCAGATCCCAGCCAAAGGAAATAACACCTAATTTGCATATCAATGTTGCAATTGTGTCACAATCATTGTGATGACATTTTTAGACACGAGTTTTACTGTATTCACCTGTAGCGTCTCCAGAAAGTACAGTACAGTACATTAGCCTGTATAACCCTGATTTATTGCCTTAGCTAAACTTTAGCTAACTTACTACATTAGCCAGTGCTCATGAGTCATGCATGTTAGCCAGACACAGGTTAACTATATTTGCCTTCAGTCCAGTTAGCCGTCAGCAGTGGCATTGGTAGTTTGTTCATCACCATTCACCTCCACACAAACTGAGAAAAAAACAACTGGAACAGTGTTGCCATCTTCTTTAAATGGAAAATAGCTAAACCCTGCTTGAAAAGTCACTAGATTACGTCATGCGCTAAATAGCATATTGGTGGCGTCAGTGCGTCGTATTGCATTGCCTTTCTGATCTCACATACTGCATTTTAATGCAGCCAAATTCTCAATAAAACTGTTTTCATTGATATATTTTACTGTTTCTGTTGTCACTCTAATGAAATCAAATACACGTACGATTAGGACAATGGCTGTGCTGGTGATTTCGGCTATACGTGCATGTAAAATAGAATTAGAACCAACAGAACGTCTATTTTAACTGAAAGCTCCTGCTCCTCTACGCCGTTCGCTGAACAGCGGAGAGAAGTGTGTGCGCGCCGGGAAAGCAAGACCTCGCTTTCGTGCGGCAGGACCGGAGAGTCTCAGAAACTAAATAAGGTTTGTCCAAGAAGTCGCTAGGCGCTGTTTTGGGGGGGGGGGGGGGGGGGGGGGTCGCCAAGGGAGTCTGAAAAATCGCTAAATGGCGACACTGAACTAGAATATGAAGTGCGGATGAGTCGCGAACGGAGGAAGGGCGTCGGAACTCCACAAAGTCTTATCTCCCGAACTGATATTTTTATTTGATTTTTATTCAGTAAATATATTTATTTGACAGGGAAGCTGTGCGCAAACTGGAATGTATATTCATTTATTTAAAACAAAAAATAAATTAATAATTTAAAAATCACCTCAGGTTAAAAAAGCACTTTCTCTCGAGAAAAGGGGCAGGTGCTCAAACCCCCTTTTGATGAGCTGCCTGCAAACCATTGGACTTTTCAAACTGTACGTCGACCTGTGCCACGCCTTCTGCTCTGCCAGGACATATATATACATCTATTTTCTACTTTCAAGGGTAAAAAATATGCTGTTTTTTTCTTTAAATGTCATTCACATCGTCGAGGAAAGTCATAATCCGCCTCCGCTGGAGTCTAGTATTTTTTAAACATTCTTTTTAGTTTAGGGTAGTCTTGCACGGCTCTAGGACGAAAAACAGCAGAGACGACACAGAAACATAAAAATCTCATCGATCATCTTCATTAAATTCAGATTCTTCTCAGCTCTTCAATAGCATGTGGAACATGTTGCACTTTGTAGTTTTATTATTAATGTGCGGTAAGTTTTGAACCTCGATTTGGTTTCGATTTACAGACATGTTATTTATGATGATTTCACTATTTAATTATTGTTTAGTAATGACAGAAGTAATGTTCACATCCAATAAATATAAAGAGTATTTCTGTCCCGAGACCTATTTGAAAAGCAATATGTAAGACCAAGGGCCAGTGCACACAACCTATGTTAATACTGTTAACTGGTTTGACAGCTTGCAGTTAACCAAGGGGTAATCCATCTAAACTTTCCAACTCAAATTGGACCAATCTACCCCTTTATGTAAATGACAAGAAAGTTCTGACCTGTGTTGAAGAAAAAAACAATTGATGACTAACTTTTAAATAGCAGTTAATGCAACCGGCCACAATTGGTTGCAGATAATGTTTACTGTTTCACATGTATAAGATAAACAAGTCTAAAAACTCTGACACTGCAATAAGACAAAATATTTATTTTCAAGTTACAGTCTATGAAAACAAATCTAAAAAAAAGTTGTTCTAAACCTGTATATACAGTGGCATGATGAAGTTTGGGAATCCCAGAATCTGTGAAAATGTGAATAATTTTAACAAAATAAGAGAGATCATACAAAATGCATGTTATTTTTTTATTTAGTACTGTCCTAAGTAAGACATTTTACATAAAATATTTTACATATAGTCCACAAGATCTAAAATAGCTGAAATTATTAAAATAGCCCCCTTTAAAAGTTTAGGAAGCCTTGGTTCTTAATACTGTGTGTGGTTACCTGGATGATCTACAACTGTTTTTTTGTTTTGTGATGGTTGTTCATGATTCCCTTTTTTGTTCTGAACAGCTAAACTGAGCACTTTTCTTCAGAAAAGTGAAAATCCTCCAGGTCCTGCAGATTCTTCAGTTTTCTAGCATCTTTTGCCTATTTGAACCCTTGAGTCAGTGACTGTATGGTTTTGAGATCCATCTTTTCACAACAAGGACAATTATGGGACTTAAACACAACTATTAAAAAGGGTCAAACACTCACTGATGCTCCAGAAGGAAAAACCATGCGTTAAGAGCCGGGGAGTGAAAACTTTTGATCAGGATGAAGATGTCCAAATTTTTCTTATTTTGTTGAAATATACTTTTTTCCCATTTAGTACTGCCCTTCGGAAGCAACAGAAGATACTTGCATGTTTCACAGGAGACAAATTAAGTACAATTTACCTTGATCTTCAAATTCAAAAAGTTTTCACCCCCCGGCTCTTAAAGCATCATGTTTCCTTCTGGAGAACCTTACTCAGGACATTACTCAATAAAACATAACATGCAATTTTTATGATCTTGCTTATTTTTTAAATTATTCACATTTTCACACATTCTGCAAGGGGTTCCCAAACTTTCGCATGCCACTGTATATATTTTATTGTTCTGTTGAAAATAAAAGAAGATATTTCTAACAGTTGTTGGCCAACTTTGACCTCCATAGTAGTATGAAAAAAATAAAAATACTGTGGGAGTCAAAAGGGACCAGAAACATTTTTGTTACCAATCTTCTTTTGTGTTTAACTTTAAAAAAAAAAGCTCATACAGGTTTAAAACAACATGGCGGTGACTACAGTGCATCCGGAAAGTATTCACAGCACTTTTTCCAGATTTTGTTATGTTACAGCCTTATTCCAAAATGCATTAAATTCATTATTTTCCTCAAAATTCTACAAACAACACGCCATAATGATAATGTGAAAGATTTTGAAATCTTTGCAAATTTATAAAAAAAAAAAAAAAAATCACACAAGCCTTTGCTTACTACTTTGTTGCAGCATCTTTGGCACCAGTTACAGCCTCAAGTCTTTCTGAGTTTGATGCTACAAGCTTGGTACACCTATTTTTGGGTAGTTTCTCCCATTCTTCTTTGCAGGACCTTTCAAGTGCCATCAGGTTAGATGGGGAGTGTCGGTGCACTACCATTTTCTCTCCAGAGATGCTGTATTGAGTTTAAGTCTGGGCTCTGGTTGGGTCACTCAAGGACATTCACAGAGTTGTCCCATAGCCACTCCTTTGTTATCTTGGCTGTGTGCTTAAGGTTGTCCTGTTGGAAGATGAACCGTCGCCGTCACTAACATCTCTGTGTTTATTACAGAGGTGAGAGGGTCTGTTTCATACATCTGGGCATTGCAGAGATCACGCACTCATGCGTGCATTGTGTATAGTCAGATCAATTACTGTAGTATATACACAGTTTACTACAAATACCATGGTGAAGTTGTATGGGTAGTATAGTAAAACAATGGTTAATGTGTGGTTACTTTAGTTGAACTATTTTATTTATTTGTAGTTAAACATTATGTAACGTTAATGAGTGCAGAAATGAACGTGAGTAATCTGACCTGATGCTGATATTACAGCAGTTAACGTGATCTGGCTCTTGATTTTGATTGTTATTTTTTATTTCTTTTCCCGGGAGGCAAACATATTGTAGCGTCGTGCAACTTCCCAGAATAAATAGGCAGGAGACGGAGATCCGGTTCAACAAGCAGCCAAAAGCCTTTTTTTATTTCCTGAACTTACAACCTAAAGCAAGGGTATCAGGAGTGTTCTAACTTCCCAAAACACAAGAAAACGTGGAGGCTTTTTAATCTTTCTGTTTCTCCATGAGCTCTTTTCCAGCTCCCTTTTCTCTTTCCTTCCACTCTGAATTGACGAACGCGCTCTTACTTTTTCTTTGCATATGGCCCCTCCCCTAAACTATACCCGCCAGACGTCTCCCCCCTAGCAGATAATAAAAGTGAACACATTTATAACGAGGAGAAACCGGCCTCAGTGCCACAGTATCAAAAATGTGCACACTAAGAGCATCTTCGGTAATTCACATTGGCCAAAACACACAAGGAAACGCGTTGTGAAAAAAAATACCGTAGGCAATCACAGACATTTGCATTTGGACGGGATTAGTTTTCTCAGAGGATCACTAAGTTTGCCGAAAAACAGTATGTAATTTGTTTTGGAATTATTACAGAGGTTGTGTGAGAAAAACACAGATGTGGCAGATTCGGACAGGATTAAAATCGCAAAGTACGTAAGACTTTG
>CM070009.1:37464318-37476548 GCA_036247105.1 Cirrhinus mrigala | reverse complement strand
ACACTGTAAAAAATAATTTGTTGAGTCAATTTAAAATAATTTGTAACCTGGCTGCCAACTCAAAAAAAAGTTTATTCAACTTGAAATGTTAAATTATACTAAGTGACAACTTGGATATTTGAGCTGAATCAACTTAAATTTTGAGGCAGCTGGGTTACTTACCCATCTGTTAAGTTTAGCAAACACAAATATCTAAGTTGTTACTTAGTACAACTTAACATTTCAAGTTGACTAAACTTATTTTAGTTGACTGAACTTAAATTTTTAAGGCAGCAGGGTAACAAATTATTTTAAGCTGACTCAACAAATAGTGTTTTTTATTTTTTACAGTGTATGTTTACACCAGTGTGTTTTTGAAACGGAAACTTCCGAAAACGCTGCAGACCCCGTTACAGTTTAAAAACTCTGGGGTTGTGTTTCAGTGTAAACGGACCAAAAAACTTAAAATTGATGGTGTGGCTGCCCACATTTGCTCTGCATATCCCGGAACAGCATGCGCACACATCAAACATAGCAGGAGCATGCCCATCAACATACTTAATTTGTTAATATGTTAGCCATAGTTAATTTAAGTCAATGAAGTTTTTGTTTTATTTATGTCAATGTCACAGCTTGCCGATGTTTGCTACGCAAAAGCTTTGCGTGTTCGTGACTCTTTAGCTCAACCCACGGCATGCCTCCAGGAGCTCGACTGTTTTCAGAGAGAAGTGGTACAGCTGAGTCTGTCTTTTATAAATATGATAAAACGAAAGACTCTTCGAAGATATGAAGGATGCAATACTACTCTACAGGTACTCAAAATTAATATGAGAATGATAGAAACAGTGTATGTTGCATATTCCCTGTGGCACGTCCTGATTTTGCTGAGTTAGATGTGTTCCTGGGTCAACATATTTTGTTGACCCTGGAACAACATTTTAATACAAAAATGTAATCTTGACCACATCCCTACACCTTAACCTAACCTTACCCATGAGTAATCCCTAAAATCAGAGGAAATGATAGATGAATGACACTGATGTGCAAGCACTAAACACTGATTGTAAGCCTAAACTTCACAAAAACTATAAACTGTTTTTTCAAATCTGATTGGTTAATCACAATGTTGTTCCAGGGTCAACAAAGATGTTGACCTAGGAACATGTCGTACTTGGTAAAATCAGGTTCTGCATTTACTGTGTGTGGAATTGCATCGTGAACTTTTTTTTTTTTTTTTGCTCTTCTTAGACAAAGAAAGTGACTAAGTAATTACTTTATTTGTACTTCTTACCTTTTAAATGAAATTTCTTCTCTAATTTTTTTATTTTGTTCTCCATTTCACTCATTTTTGCCTCTAGTTCATGTCTGACTCTGTTCTCATGGGCTTTCACATACATCTGAAGTGAATATGGTTCAGTCTTCATCTTCTCTATACAATCCAGCAGTTCTAGGATCTGTCTTGAGTTTTCAGATTCATTTAACCTCATTACTCTGTACTGACCTCCACAGCGACTGATTAACCTCTGAGATTCTGTGCTGGATTTGACAAAATCTAATACAAAACCTTCAACACTGCGGTCTAATGTGAATAGCAGCATAAAATGCTGTTTGGAGTAAAAAGTCTTCTGGATCTTCTCTATTTCTGCTTTGTCTTCGTCGGTCAGTGGAGCAACAGGAATAATGATGATGAACACGTGAACTCCAGGACCACAGAGAGACACGCAGTTAAGAGTCTGACGCATCACTTCCTCCTCTGAGAGCTGACTGAGAGCTGGAAGCTCCACCACACTGATCAGACGACCATGAATCTTCTCCTCTTTCTTCACACACTCGTCACTGCTTGCTTTCCGATCTGAAGGTTTAATTTTCTTGTCTCGTAAAAGTTTGGACACAGAGACTTTCAGTGCTGGATTACTTCCACACAGCACTAGGTTCAGCTTCTGTTTTCCAGATAAATTTGCTGAGACTGAAAAACAAATTAATATACATTAGAAACAGTTCAAGCTTTGATATAGCACACTTTTTATTAACACTTCTTGTGTAAGTTATATTGTATGTAGCTTGCTGTGTTTTAGTCAACTTACTGTTTGGACGAATATGAATATCTGGATTTTTTTTCCTTATATTGGCTGGGGAAAAAGTAAAATAAATAAATAAATAAATAAATAAAGGTCTAAACAATATAAAACAAACACTCAATGGTTGAGACCACTAAGGATCATGTTTTTTTATTTATTATATTTTTTATTTGCACTTCACTATGCTGCTTTTATTTTCTGTTCTTCTTTTAGTCCCAATAGGGTTAATAACTGTTCCCATTTCCTCTTAACTCTTTGTCTCCTCGATCCTTATCAAAAGATTCCTGTCAAATGCTGCTGTCAGAAGAGTGAAAGACACAGTGGTAGGACAAAATAATTATATAGGTTCACATAATGTTTTTTTTAGACTACAGTGGAAAAAAATAAACATTGCCTTTATCTTTCATATATTTTTTTACTGTCATTTTTCTATAATTTGTATCAGTGTGGTAAATTGTTTGCGGTGTTACAATACTAGAGGCCTGTAAAATTGTTATTTTTAGACTTCCAAAAAGGGCAAATCATGGAAGCCCATTTAGCAGGAGCATTTGTAACCTTAATAGCCCAACTGTGTAGCATTTTAAAGTCCCCATGAAATCAAGGTCTTTAAAGTTCTTTAGTAGGAACAGTTTTGCCATAATGTTATCTATAGTGTGCTCCAAAACGACGACAAAATTCACATTTAGAAGATCGTTGTTGCACGCATTAGTCTCTCACTTCTGCCAATATGAAATAACAATTCTGATAAAATCCCCCTGCACTTCAGCTTTTCATCAAACTTTCTGTCCAATCAAATGCTCTTTAGAATCCAAAGCATCCCGTCCCTAACTCTACAAATACATGCTGAAGCTCTGGCAGAAATCAGTCACTTGTTGACAGAATTTGTATTTTTTGTATGGTGAATGGCACATTGTGCATTAGTGGATAGGGAACAATTCAGACATTTCCACTGGGGCAAAAGAAGTCTAGTTTCCCGCTGCCACACAAACCACTGCAGCACGCACACAGTTTGCTCCACAGAATGTTATATTTTATAGCAACATGGATGAAACTGTTAGACAGACTCTGTATCAGCAACAGAACTGAATAGAAGAGATAACACGGTGCCATTCACCAATATTTTACACACTTTTCAAACTACACATCCTGATCAGAATTATTATGATTACTGTTTTGCTTTAGTAACAGTTTCATATTAAAGGTGACATATCATGAAAATCTGACCTTTTCCGTGTTTGAGTGCTATAATCGGGTCCCCAATGCATATACTAACCCAGAAAACATGAAAAAGGACAACCCAGTAACTTTGTTTTGGTAGGTCTCTTTCTGCAAGAAAAAACTAGGGCTTCAAATTTCACTTCCCCGTGACTTGGTCAGGGGATCTTTTTATAATATTACCTATTACAGGCCCTTAATCTGCATGTTTCCACCCACTGTGTCGTCATTTTGTTTTCGCAAGTGACAACGGTGTACCAGTTCTAACGGCATGACAAAAATGTTCGAGTATAGCATGCTAGTTGTTCTGTCGTTGGTTGCACAGATGAGCACAGAACACTATTTAGAGTCCCAGCCTCAGAGGAGACAAGAGAGCAGTGGATTTATTGATTTATTTACTGTATATTACGCTGCTGCCACACAGATCTAATAGAAACATGCAATTTCTTTCCCAGTTGTTTACCTTCACAGACATAACAGCTGTCACAAATCTTGTGTTGAGCTTGTCCTGTTGAGCTTTACCAGTTCTGGCCCACTGTTGCCAACTTCTTTCAATTAAAAGTAGCTAAAGCCCGCTTAAGAGGTCACTAAGCGTTGGTAAATGAATTCATACACTAATTAGCATATTTATGATGTAATTGCATCGTATTTGCATTCTTGCTAGTGTCAGGCTTTTACATTTGTAACTGGCAGATGTTCTGACTGGAGACTATTCAAAAGGTATAAGAAACTACAGCTTTCGACCTTCTTAAAATGAATATCTTCATAAAAGAATATTGCCTATTCCTTATGTGTTTACATTATTTTGTCCAACCCCTGTAAGTAGTAATCAGACTGTCCAAAGACAGTTTATTCAGATCGGCTAATGTTTAATTAAACAATATATAACCTGAGTTTTCGCATTTTTATATAAGCAATTATGAAAGCTTATACAAACGCGAAAACTTACAAAAGCGACTTCCTTCATTACTCCTTTTCTGTCTCTCTTTGGGATTTCCATCATCATTGTGGTGAGAGCTCTGCTTGTTTTCCCCCTCTGAACTGAGCTGTTCTTCATCCACAGTTGTTCCTATAACGTCATCAAATACGTCCCATGTGAGATATTCGCCTTTGTTTTCTTTAAGTATCTTTTCAGCTCTTTTAAATATGTCTAATTGCAATTCTGTTTTTCTTTCATCCAGCTGAAGATGTCCTCCTCCACATTCTTTTATTAATTGATGAATAGTTGGCACCAGAGCACTGCCTACAATCAGCTGTTCAGGATGGCTGATCACAGATCGAAACATTGACACGTATGTCTCTTTATCAGTCGTGATAACAATGGTGCGTTTAATCGCATCCTCACTGAATTCTTTCAGCACTTGTTTCACTCTTCTTAAGTCTTCTTCAGTGAAGTCATTATACTGCAGTATGATTATGAATGCATGAGGTCCTGGATCAGACTGATTCATACACTCTCTCACTGTCTGTGTGATCTCATGGTCTGAGAGGTTTAGATTCAGCAGATGAAGAGTGTTAATGACTGTGATGTGTCTGTCCTTCACTATTCCACCAACTTTTGTCACATTGTGCTCTTCTAATGCTGTAGGTTCTTCAATCTCATGCAGATCTATTCCCAGAATTAGGTTTCTGACTCTGCTGTTTTCCGACAAGTTCTTCCCCAGAAGAACAATCCTCAGATCACTCACTAGAACACACAAAATACAAACTACAATGTAAGAAAGATTAAAAAATGATCATCAGAGATTCTGCAGCAATACCACAATACTGACAATTTTAAACATTTGTGAGTATTTACATTACTTAATATAAAAAGCGAGAGAAATGGTTTGGTTGTGTAAAATAATTCAGATTTTGCATTACAACATGAATTTAACACACTATTTACTGAATGTAAGAACAAAATATGCAGTCATTTTTACATAGTACATTCAATTGACTTACTGTTAGGTTGATCAACACTTGCACTTTGCCGCCTTTCACTGTCTGAAAAAAACCATCCACGTAATATCACGTAGTAATGCATATAACGCATATATCAATAACCTTTATTAACCATTATTAGAATTAGCAAATTAGAGAACAATAAGAAAGTTGCCTATTATAAGTTAATAAACAGATCAACAACAGAACATTGTGATTTGAACTTTCAAAATTATTAATTTATAAATAATCAATCAATAAACAAACAAACAAATGAGCGAGTGAAGGTGCATGTGTCCATAAAGTCTCTGTTTTTTTTTCAGTATTTGAAACTTACATGGGTCGAACTCTCTCGCTGCATACGATATGAATGTATCTAGATGTAACCCAGCAGAATACAAAATAAACATCACAAAATACTGAACACACAAAGAAAGACAAAGACAAATCCACTGTATATTTTTCAATTTTAAATGAATTACATCCATCCAAAAAAATGTTACTTGAACATGGATTATCTTTATTTACTCAATGTAGCCTACTTTATAAATATAAAAAAAAAGATCAATTTGTTACACTTTTGAAAATGATAGAATCATTCTAGTCTGTAGCTTAATTCTAATTTGATTTGTTGCCTACCCATTGTGGATGTTTTTAACCGTCACTGGCTTCAGCGTTGTGCTGAATTCTGACTCATCAGCAGAATCTTCCTCGTCCCGTGCAAGTGTTTGACGCGCTCTTCTGGAGTCTCACGTATTTGAGGCTGAGAAGCTCTTTGGTTCACGGCCGCTTATAATCAGTCTTCTTCACAGTGCTAACCAAGACAGCATTAAGTAATCAAGATCATGTTGTTAAAATATCAAGTAACAAGCATGAATTGGGATGAAGCGTAACACAAGTGAGAAGTGAAACAGAAAATGAGCAGAGGCTTTGACTGACATACTCACACTTCCCTTTTTCCTTTCTACCAGTCTCAAAAAGTTTTACATTTACATCGAACTGAACATCTATGTCCAGCTCTCAGTAGTGGTGTCATTTGTGAAAAAACATAATTTGTGGTGTTGACATATATCAGGTGTAAAATGTCCCTGATAGGCTCTAGAATTATTTAATTTTGTGGGAAATGAATATAAGTTAACATAAATGAATAAAATTAATATATAAATGCAAAGTCACATCGCTTGAAATGGAAAAAAAAAGTGCCAGTACTCCATGCTTTCACTCAGCTACTGAACCCTTGGACTTTCCAAATTATGTGATCACAATAACCTGCTTCTTTTCATTTTAAGGTATTGTTTTTCATGAAAATGCGTGTAAATAGCACGATTTTCTGTTTCTATTTGGCATGTTATTCATACGCTGAAATTGATTTTGGCGTGCATATAATACACAGTTTTCGCGTGCATATTATACGTATCTACCCCACGCACTTTCATGAGATCAGGTGACAATCCCTGAGGTAGACCAACTCCATTTGCACCCATTCACGTGAATTGTCGAGATGAGATGACTCCTCCTGGTAGTGTGACAGTACCATTTCTAATCGCCCAGACACTGACGTTTTGACTCTGAGTACAACATGTCAGAAGTGCCGGGGTTGTGCCCATTTTCGACCCCCGCCAAATTATTACCCCCTCCCGTTGAAATCGCTACCTGATTGCCTAATCCTAACCCCTCCCCCACACCTAACCCTAAACTCACCAAAACTGGGGGGGGTAGTAATGTGGCGGGGGTCAGAATATGACACAACACCCGGTACTGTGTATGTGGGCGAGGGGTTAGGATTAGGGGTGGGGTTAGGATTAGGCAATCAGGTAGGGATTTCAAGCAGAGGGGGTAACAATTTGGCAGGGGTCGAAAATGGGCACAACACCTGCACACTAAATATATATATATATTTATTTTTTTTACGGGAATGAATAGAGAGCCACTGCAACAGCTTTAAACTGATTTAAGTGCTTGCTTGTGCACAAGGCATAAGAGAACACAGTTTCTCACTAAATGAAACAGATGCTGTAATGGAACTGCATGCTGTCGTCATGGCACATTTAACTGTACCGAATTACTTTTACTTTCTCCTTGTCTACAGAGTCAAAATTGGAATTGGAAATCAGCATTGTAAATCACTCCTGAAATCACAGAACAATGTTTTATCAATATTTGTTTACCATGACAGATCAAAACGCGTTTGAACTAGATTCAGGTAATTCACACTGCTTTTAAGTGATGTCAGTGATTAACAGGACCATATATACGTTTACCTACTTCCAATAACCTGTTGACAAATTGCTAAGAAAACTATCATAACCTTTCATCTACACATAAAAACGTATTAAAAGCCCAATGTTTCAGAAAAAATAACTGAATCTGTAGTGTTCGACCTTGTCTGAAAATGGTTGAGATGCTAACAGACTTCTTTAAAGACACTAAACCACTTATATAAAGTAAATATTTTTTAACAGAAATGTGTCAGTAACAAGCATGAGCAGTGTCAGTAACAGTATGTAATATTTCTGTGATTTTACAGTGAATTTACCTGAAAGCAGTGAAAGCAAGCAGTGAAAACAAGCAGCGAGAGGAGATCTGCGACTTGTCAGACACGCTTCCATGGCAACTCCCTCCCTTTAGCGCAATGTAGACTAAAAACGTAGCAGAATATTTGTCTATGTTTCGCTACACAATACCGTCTTTTGCCATTATACAGGCAGATTGCAGCTAATAGAAATGCTTCTTGATCGGTGCGTGTCCTGCTCCTAGCAGCACAGATCGTGAAAGCAGACTGCAGTTTTGGTAATTCATCATAACAAACAAATTGTAGAGACGATGTAAATAATAAATTCAGTATGCAGTATAAAGAGCTTAATTAATTAAAACCAGCATATGCTGGCAGGTATGTTTTGATGCTGGTTTAAGCTGGTCCTTAGCTGGTTTATGCTGGTCCTTTGCTGGTTTATGCTGGTCTTAGCTGGTCATGTTGCTGGTCACGGACCAGTATAAACCAGCATCAAAACATACCTAACCAGCATCACAGCATCAAAACCTACCTACCAGCATATGCTGTTTTTTTTCACCACGGGAACTAAGACAAGTGACAGCTTTTAATGATTATAGCCTACAGAGAATTTGCAAAAATGAAATTGAAATTATACAACAGTTTTATACATTTTTTATTTTATACAAAAGTTAAAATTAAGTGACTTATATTTTAGGAACCTGTTGTCTGATTGTGCTCTATTTCGTCAACAAAAATAGTTCCAAACACAGTCACAGTTTCGTTTATGAACGAATCTACGTTTTTGAATCGATTGAATGAACGATTAAGTCACAAAAACTTTGATCTGATGGCACCTACTGGCAGTTTTAGTTTAATTTTTAAAATTGAGTAATTTAAATCATTTAATATTTCTATATTCAAAATGTTATATTCAATGTTATATTTTAATCTCATAACACTTGTATTATGAAATGCATTAATGCCACCTCTGAATCTTGTCAAAAAATCTGTAAATATTCCTTAATGCCACATTTGTGGTCTTCTGTGCCGTGCAAAGGTGAATTGTTGGTGCTGATTTCATTTGACTATGGTATCTTATTCTTCCTGATTGTATCATATTATTTCAATTTAATTAATTGTTTACTTAAAAATTTTGAAAAAAAAAAGAAATATATATATATATATAATTTTTTGTTGTCACAAAAGATGACATACATTTGATAAAGTTAAAAAAAAAAAAAAAAAAATCGCTTAATAATGGGAAGTTAATTTCTGTCATTATAAAGGGTTTTATAATTAAACACAACTGAAAGGACATCTAAAATTACCATTATTACAACCCCCAACCCCCACAGGTTGTCACGGCTGTGCCGTCAGGAACAAAGGAGAAACGAGCACTCGACGCACAGGAGATAAATCCACAAGGACATTTAATAAGTAAATACTTCAAATACTCTGGAGAAATGTAGAATCACAGGATACACACAACCAAAGACACTTAAAGACCGGACAGGGAACTAAACACAAGGTGGAACTTAAATACACAAACTAATCAGTACATACACAGGTGACGACAATGAAACAATCAGGGCGAAACAAGGAGGGCGTGAATCGGGTAACGAGAGGGCTGAGTCCGGGGAGCACATGGTAAAATCACAACATACACAAACACACGATGACAAAAAGTATACGTGACACTACCTCCCCCCTCCGGCCAGGCATGACCTCGCGCCGTAAAGTACCATCAAAAAAAGAAAAAGAGAGAGCACAGAAAACATAGTCCTTAACAATAATAAAGTCCAGAGAGTAGCCGGAGGAGGGTCTTTGGGAGGACGAAGACAAGGTGGACGACAGAATGACCAGGAAGGAGCAGGCGGAGGACGGAGACGTGGGGAAGAGCAGGAGAACAGCGGCAGGACCCAGAGCATCGCGATGGAGATGCAGGCAATGGAGTGGCACTGACCGACCAAGGCAACACCAATGGTGGAGGGTCGACTAACGGAGACAAAGAGCCGCAGAGAACAGTTGGAGCCGAGGTCCCGGAGGGCCGAAGCAACACAGGTGGCTCAGGTGACCGATGCGGAGGTGTGGATCCGGAAGACTGAGACGGACCCGGAGCGACTGAGGACTGAGGTGATGTCGAGGGGAAGGAGGAGCCCAACGGAGCCGGTAGAACGGCGCGATGAGGCGTAGGCTGAAAAGCAGAGTACGGAGGCATAGGCGGGACGACAACTGACCAAGGCGGAGCTGGAGGGACGAAGGAACCCGGTGACGGTGATGGGCTGATGGGCCACGGCAGAGATGAGGGCGCCAAGAGCCACAGTAGAGCTGTAGGGTCGAAGGGTCGAGGAGGAAACACGGGATCGCAGGCTTGTGCCGCAGTGTGGAGACCCTCACTCCATGATGACATTGACGGCGGCCAGGACTGAGGCGCCTCCACGGCTGTAGCGGGTGATGGAGGAGACGCAGGACTGGCAGACGGCAGAGGAGACATGAGAGGGTGGGTGGGAATTCCTGGATACAGTCTGTATTTACCAGTTCCGGAACGACTTCTTCGTTGGTGTAAACCGCCCAGATGCACAGCAGCGCCATCTGTATGGTAAGACTCGCCTCCTCTGCTCCCAGTGTCCGCCCATCCTCCATGGTGGATGTCCCGGCTGTCGAAGCGCCAGCCTTCCGGGCGCTGGGTCTCCCGAAGATGGCCCATCAGCCGTCCATACGCGGACCTCCGTGGCTGTATCGTTGCCGGCTCGCGCACCTGGTCAGACCTCTTGAGATGGCAGCAGTCCACAAACCTCTCCGGCTCAGTGGCTCCTGGCGCTGGCTTTGTTGGGGTTGTAGGATGTTCTGTCTGCGGTCGGCTCCGTGGCTGAGATGCTCTGGGTCGGGAGTGGCGCTGGCATAATCCACGGTGAGTGGCAACCCGTTGCTGGCCAGCACCCACTTCATGATGGTCATGAGGTTCCCTCAAGGAAGATTCCCAGACAACTTCCTCAACGCGCAGCTGTTGAGTCGCTGGATGTACCAATGGCGGAGGAAATCATCCGGAAGACTGGTCTCGGAGGTGACCTCCAGGAACGCCTCCGTGTACTCCTCGTGGGGGTCGTTCCCCTGCTCCAGTTTGAACAGGATTATTTCTGGGGTGAACATGACGGGAAAACTCGGGAACAAACAAAAAACTGGAATAAACGGAAATCAAAACCAAGAAAAAACACACCACTACAACTTTTTGGTCCGGTCTTTTCTGTCACGGCTGTGCTGTCAGGAACGAAGGAGAAACAAGCACTCGACGCACAGGAGATAAATCCACAAGGACATTTAATAAGTAAATACTTCAAATACTCTGGAAAAACGTAGAATCACAGGATACACACAACCAAAGACACTTAAAGACCAGACAGGGAACTAAACACAAGGTGGAACTTAAATACACAAACTAATCAGTACATACACGGGTGACGACAATGAAACAATCAGGGCGAAACAAGGAGGGCGTGAATCGGGTAACGAGAGGGCTGAGTCCGGGGAGCCCATGGTAAATAGACCTTTCTCACAGAAACCGGAAATACGCAATCGCAGGGAATGCAGACTTCCTGTCTAATGTCAACACAGCAGAAAGCCGGGTAATTTAAAAATGGAGAGAGTCCACACAACTTCCCTCACGGGTTTGCCAAAGATCACCTTTGCCGATGTGACAAGAGTCGTGGAGGAAAACTCCGTCACAAAGAGGAACAAACTGGATAAAGGATATTAATTTTTCCACGAAGAGTTTATCCATACCTTTCAAGCTAAGTAACGTAGCTAACATTAGAGAGCAATCGGGCTAACGAATTATTAGTGTAACAAATTATTATTACCTGCGGGTGACGGCGTCGCATAATCATGGTCCAGTTTCAAAGCTTTATTTGCGATGTCTTTCCTCTTGTTTCCTACCGACGTTAACGGCTATCGTTTTTGGCACCGATCATACACTGACTCCCTTTTTTCTTTCGAGGTGTACTCGTTCCAAGGAAAAAGGCTAGGGACAGACTCTGGTTTCAAGCGATGAACAGTGATCCCCAAGACGTAGTCCTCTGGTGTGAAGTGTCTGCTGCAGACATGAGTACTCCCCCTTTTAATTGAAAAAGTTGGTCCTTCATCCCGCCGAATAGCTTGAACCCATTTTTGTCTTACTTCTTCGTTAGCAGGGAAGGAGTGGAAAGATAAATAAGGCTGCTTTTGGGCATTACAAAAACAACCCGGTACGTTACAACAACTCTTGCTCGATGTTTGCGCCATCTTGTTGTTTACCTGGTTACCGGCATACCAGGGAGGAAATAGGTTTCCACAGCAATTGCGTATTTCTGGTGCAAAATATGGAAGTTGTGAGAAAGGTCTATCACAACATACACAAACACACAATGACAAAAAGGATACGTGACACAGGTAGAGTCCCCCCAGTGAATTTTGGCCATTTTCAGTACTCTCTCTCTCTCTCTCTCTCTCTCTCTATATATATATATATATATATATATATATAATGTATCATATCAAATTATCTA
>CM070009.1:37404527-37464218 GCA_036247105.1 Cirrhinus mrigala | reverse complement strand
AAACCGTGTGAGATTCTGAGAGATGTATGTTCCTAAAAATTTGAAATCACTAACCAAGTACTGGATGAAGTGCTTCTTATACTTAACCAAAAATACAAAATGGAAGAAAAAGTTAAATCTTGCTAATCAGGCTGTGTATGAACATTTGTCTGTCTGGATCGTCATTGCTAGCTCATCCATTTTATTTCTTACAGTGATCTGGCATTTGTCAGAAATATACTAGTTAGGGCAGGCCTGTATGGACATTTCT
This sequence comes from Cirrhinus mrigala, assembly GCA_036247105.1. NCBI lineage: Eukaryota > Metazoa > Chordata > Actinopteri > Cypriniformes > Cyprinidae > Cirrhinus > Cirrhinus mrigala. The sequence goes on along the minus strand of CM070009.1, from coordinate 37,463,968 downwards.
TCAGCTGGATCTGAACGGCAGATCTGCAGTCTCGCTTCCGACGTTGATCTCTGTGCCTCCTCTTGCACCTTTCACCCAGTATGGTAATCCAAGGACTCCCGACGGTCGAGCGATCTCCGATGGAAGGTGATCAATGTAAAAACTCTTTGTGAAATGTGATTCCCCACATAATGTTCCTATCCTTAGTAAGTCTTGCCGTTTATATGTCAAAGTGATCACCGACAGAGGCACCAACAGTACAAACAATAAGAACAACAACAAACACTCAGAGAGCAAAGCCGCAGCATGTGCACCACCATCATATTATAGGGGAAGAGTAACAATGGAATTTGTTGAGTTAATGGTGTCTTAGAAAAATAATATCACTGGATTCACTGTTGTTACAGTTCAACAAAGACAGTTATTCTTCTCTGTTCTTCAGTAAATTATGTATATTGTTTCATTTGTGACACTGCCAACCTTAGGGCGTCAACATCAGGATGAATCATTGTCATGCTGCTGTATTGTTCTTCAGTTTTTTTTTGTTTTTTTTTTAATAGTAAATTTCTCAGTATCTGTCTGTATTGTCCCATGCTGTTTACATGTTTGCACACATGCACTTAATGTAGTCTCATGCCATTTCTGTGTTGTCTTGTGGCCTGTGTGATGTTTTTTTTTTTTTTTTTTTTTTTTTTGTGGCATGGACATCACAATTACATTGGACAAACCATATGCATTTGCTTAAGTGTTTTGGCACACTTGCTAATTTTCAACACCTGTCCAAGGGAGGCTAATTGTTAAAGGGGTCATTGGATGCCCATTTTCCACAAGTTAATATGATTCTTTAGGGTCTTAATAAAATGTCTATAATATACTTTGGTTAAAAATTCTCAATGGTTGTATAACACAACACCCTTTTTGCCGTGCCAAAATCAGCTCTGCAAAAATGAGGTTGCTTTAAATGTTAATGAGCTCCACTCACCCCGACCCTCTCTCCTCTCTGTAGAGTGACGAGCCTGTTTACTTTAGCCAGATTTAGCCGCTAAATTTGCTAACTAGCACGTTATTAGGAAAGGACATCACAAAGATTCATAAAAAACCCTTATACTCACTTCTGAGTATACTGTAAGTTCACTGTAAGTGAAGTCGGAGATATTCTTGTCTAACTTACATCCCTGCTCCGGCATCGAAACAAAGAGGGTGGACTGTGACAGCTGGTCTGAGGTAAGAGCTCATGTCAATCAACTATTGTGGGAGCAGCCTCTGTTGTTGTGACTCCACACTGACAGGCATCTGAGAATGGCTCGATTTGACAAAGGGGATATTATTTTTACAGATTAATTAAAAACCACTGCATGGATTTTATCATTATAGGGTAGATTTGTACATACACTGCCAACACACATTAATGTTCAAACAACATGTAAACGTGAACTTTGCATCCGATGACCCCTTTAAAAAATAGAAAAAGAGAAAACAATGGTAATAGTTTACAATACACAAAAAGTAATAACAATGAAAAAATAATACAAATAATAACAATGAAAGATGAAAAAGCTATGAAGCAAAGGGAACATGATCAAACAATAACCTTGTAGTAGACCAGGGGTGCCCAACCCTGTTCCTGGAGATCTACCTTCCTGCAGAGTTTAGTTCCAAACTCAATCAAACACACGTTTGTAATTATCAAGGGCTCCTTCAGATCCTAATTAGTTAGTTCAGGTGTGTTTAATCAGGGTTGGAGCTGACCTCTGCAGGAAGGTAGATCTCCAGGAACAGGGTTGAGCACCGCTGTAGTAGACTATTTATGTAAGCACTGCTGTTTTGTTTTTAACAAATTTTAAGTCCTCTAATAAATGTTTTCTAATTTTAAATCAGTAGGTAAAGCATTCCAAAGTTTTGGCCCCTTCACAGAGAAAACAAACTGACCAAAAGAGGTCTTAAAAGGACGAGATTAATCAGTTTGATCAGGGGATACTCACACACGGGAAGAGTGCAACGGATAGTCTCGTTGTCCAGCCCCTGCTGAAAACACGCACCTCATCGTGCACCTCAGCAGCATCTAGCCAGCTCAGCTGGTTTGCGAGCTCGAGGAATTTCTCCATATACCGCTTTAACCTCTGACCGCCTTGAAACCAAACCACAAGAACCAAAGTGCGTCCTCAGCCTCTGTCATCTTTAATGGGTCCATTCTTCTGTCACGGTGCGTAGCAGGCAGGAAGATGAAGACTGGAGAATGAAGTTTTAAACAATATGATTTTAATAATAACTGAAAAACAGGCTGACAGGGAGTACACACACAACTAATAATGACTGAGAATGGACAAAGACTACTGGAGAATTGAGGGTTTAAGAAGGAGAGGAATCAAAGGAACTAACAAGTTAATAAACACAGGTGAACAGAATAACAATCAGGAAACAAAGGAAAACTAGGTCACAGGGAAACAGGCCCCAACATTGATGATATCTACCGTGTTGTAAACACAGTATTATGTAATTAACAAGATAAAAAAAAAAAAAAATTCCCGAACTTCCAAAACAAGTGTAATTAATTTGTACTGTTTTTCTTTTTTCCTGACGTTACTGATTAATTGTAATTATTATATTAGTCTATATATATAACCTATATTTATTATTACAACTACATGTTGCCATAAGAACAGGTGTCATGCTGACATCATGATGACACTTGTAAACAAACGCACGTGTCACAGGCGGGTAGTTTTCAGAGTGCAACTGCCAAGAAGACCATCATGGACGACACTCGTCTCATCGTAGAAGTTGAGAAACATCCAGTCATTTATCCTCAACGTTTGCTGTATAAAGACTTGCAGGCGAAGGAAAAAGCATGGGAGGAAGTTGCAGTATCTCTTGGTGTATATGGTAATAAAATAAGCTTCTTGACCTCAATTACATGGAAATAAAGCAATACCAACTTACCCATTATAGCGAAGTCTGTACAAAAGACGCAGTTCAGGTGCTCGCTGCAAACGCTGCCGGTGTGAAAGCAAAATGGCTGCGCGCTGCCTCTGCTCTGCTTACGCGTGCAGTGTGAAACCGGCGTAAGCGAGATGCGCCTCGCCTCGCCTGAAATGTAGGCGAGAGTAGGCGGCTGCAGTGAGGGGAGGAGTGAAAAAAGTGCAGTCAAGACGGACAGTTCTGACCTCTCGAAGTAGAACAGATACCTACGAGATCAAAGGCGGATATCGCGTTATCACACTTACCTGCTGTGTTGCTGATAAACTTGATATAATTTCAGCTCTGTTGTTTTTATATGAAAATAAATATGATGAACAAGACACTCAAAGTGCTTGCTATTTAATTCCATAAGAAAGGCGTATTTATCATCCATTTTTAGTTTAATACAAACGTGTATTTTAGATTTTTATAGAAATATGACAACAATCACATATCTCACGCAGAGATCGCACTGGCATAGTGTTTGGGAATATTCATAAATAATTTAAACACATAACCACATGATATTAGATTAAAAAATAAAACATTTTAGAAAAGAACGGCAACATCACGGTTGTCTGAACCTATGAGCTTTAAGCTGTGTCGTCATCCAGGCGTCTCCCATCGTGCTTTTGGTCAGCGCAGTCGGTGGAGAGCTACTGCGCTCGACTGCTCAATCCGACACAGCCGCCTCGCCATCGCGAGAGTTTTTTTGCCACACATCAGCATGACATCAGAGCAAGGCGGACGTAACTCGGACACATTTCTAACCGGCATGCATCTTGCGGTGATCACCGGTGATCGATTCTGCGCAGAACTTGTTCATCTCAAACGAGCCTATAGACTCAGGGCCGAAACGATCGCTGCACTGACGCTTCTGCTCTGCTCCTGCTACGCGTTGCCGCGCCGCCACTCCGGGCGGTGTGAATGCTCTCCTTCGTTAACATGGGCGCCGAAAAAATACGCGCTGCTTACGTTCTGCATTCCTAAAAATATTAATACTGTTGCATTATTAACACGTACAAGCTTTGCATTACTAATCCAAAGAAACTACAGCACAAGATCCACCAGCATCGTGTGATCATGTGGAACCACCTTCAGCAACTGAATCAAGCTCAACCAAAGAATAAGCAATGGACCCTGTTTAATTCAAACTGTCTATGATATTTAGCATTTGACTAACCTTAAAAAAAAATTCCATCACCATCTCCCCTGATCATTCTTCTACACCGGTGTTTCTCAAACCTGGTCTTGGGCACTCCACAAACACTGCACATTTTGTGTCTCCCTTATGTGACACACACATTTCAGGTTCTGGAGTTTCTTCTAATGAGTTTATGAGTAGAATCTGGTGTGTTTGATTAGGGAGACACAAAATTTGCAGGACCAGGGTTGAGAAACACTGCTCTACATGATCATCAACCTTCATTCATAAAAAGATTTTAACATGCGTACATGTTTTACATGCTCCTTACCAAAGTCTTGCAGTGAATAAAATAGCAGTTGCTGGTAACATAAGTTTAAGCAGTGGTCAATAACATTTCCAAAGCAGAGTGAAAGAAATCAGCAATCTAGTAATCTAATATTAAATCCTTCCTTCAGACCTACTTTGAATTCTTACACATTAAACAAGTGGCAAGAAGAGTGTATTAATGACACATGTCCTAACAACAAATGGCAAGAAATGCATCCTAAAATTTCTAAAAGACTTTTAAAGGTGTACACCAACTGTAGTTAGGACATTTAAGACTGACACATGCATTTCTTCAGTTCATGTTCTGCATAGTCTCCCTTTTCTCAAACGTATTTGTTGGTTTTTAATGCAAGCTGGTAACAATTTTACTTACCTCTGTTTTTAAACCATTTTAGTAATTTTGGCTAATTGATCCAGAGTATCAAATCTGTAACCATATTGAGAAAACAAAGCTTTTCAAAATTTTGCTTGGTGAGCAATTACTCTATGTCAGAGCTGTCCAGTTTCATATTTCTGGTTTAACACATTTCTCTTGGTCTAAGTTTCAGCTTTGGGTCCCTACATAACTTGGTTTAATTCATGTTTGATTCAATGAATGAGAATATCTGAAATAATGTCTTCATCTTTAGCCACCTGTCAGGCATTCACCACTGCCACCTTCATCTGACACACACCCGGTAGCTCCACCCACTCGTTCACAGTCACCCGAGTTCTAACACTCTGCACCTGTTCCTCGTTGAGCCACGCCCTATAAAGAGGACACTCTGCCAGTTACCCATTGTCAGGTCTACCGTTCACATACTAGTCAAACTCTCCTTCCCTCGATGCTGTGGCGTGGCTCTTATACTGGACTTTGGGACTTCTACAATCTGCCTAAACATTCAGTTAAGAACTTCATTCCATGTTTAATGCTTTATCTTTTTAATAAGACGTTGTTTACTAAATTGTTGAATAGTATTGCTACTCATCTCTCGTCTCCTCCATCCCCTTGTGTGAGTGTGACACCACCACATAATTATTATTATTTTTTTTTTTTTTTTATCCACTTCAAATGTTGACTAAAAAACATTCATATCTTATACCCCTGGTGATGACAGCATTTGTAGTTATCATTGAAAATGCAGCAAATGGAAGTCCTTCTGTGTACATTGTCATTAAGTTAAACTTGTGCCATTGCATTAGAATTTTTAACCAGAGGTGGCACTCAGAGGCCTATAGTGTTGTTGTCTGTGACCTCTGTTGTTTGTCTACCTTTAGTCTGCCACCACTGAGAATGAACTGAATGGCAGGATGTTCCCTAAGTCTTTAGGAAAAGTCTCAAGTGAAAGGTCCAACTTTTCCTGCATTGAATCAGTCTGTCTCCATGTTGACCCCTTTCAAGAGGGAAGCTGAAGGTCTGACAACAGCAGTTACACATTCTATTTTCATGAACAAGTTCAGAGAACCTTCAGAGAAAGAGCAAGCAGTTTCTTAGAAAATCAGTTCATAGAATCCCTGCACCCATTTCTCAACTCTGTTTCCTAACCCATCTGAGCCAATACATAAATCAAAACCGGGATATATTTTGATTTATATATAGGCTCAAATGGGTTATCAAAGTTTGTCCATGGCTCAAAATTTAACAAGTTTCACAGAGTGATCCACAGGTGCAAGAATTTCTGCATCTATTGATTTATTTATTTCAAAATGTAAGAAATCCCTAAATCTCAGGATGACATTATTGATCTATTGATTTTATTCAGCTCTTTCATCGTTTCTCTCTTGATTTTTATTTTCAAACATGCTTTTAATTCATCACCTTGAATAACAGTTCTTTTGTTTCATATTTCAATTGCTAAAAGTTTCAACTTGAATTAAGGTCTTATTCAAGTTGTAGTGCAATTTTTGGTGTAATTTCCCTGCTGAATATAGTCAATGCATTCTGTTAAGAAGCAGGTATCACTACCTGATTGATACCTGATTGGCCGATTTCAACAAACCATAACCACTGCCCTCAATTGACAATGGAAAATGTCCTTTTAAATGTGATTACTTGACAGAATCATGTCAAAAGCCATCTTGTCCATATGCATCCGTTATTGCAACACACTAACTGAAGTGTTGGTACATTTTGATCTCAAAAGCATACAAATGCTAGGCCTGCATGGAAAAGGAATATTATGATTAACTTAAACATTTCTTTCACATCAGTAAACTCCACCTCCTTCAATTTGATTGCCTATCTCTCTCTCTTTTTTTTTTTTTATCTCATTTTTACATTGAGTGCTGTAACCAGTGCACCACGGAAGAACAGGCTATATGTACATTTATTATCATTGTTTTATAGGCCTATATTTATGTAGCAGCGGTCTATTTGACATTCATGATGCTTATTTTAAAGTTTAATAGAGACGTGCTTATGTTTATGACAAACTGTTATGAAATGCAAAGTCAACAACTGAGTAAACAACTCTCGAGTTTATTGAACAGCACAAGCATCTGTCGGCATCTGACACAGTAAACAGCCCAAGTAAATTCTACAAATATAAACAAATAAGTAAATTCTTTTAAAATACAACAAAAATTGGGTTCAAATTGATCTGTGGCTTTCCATTTTTAAATTGTTTTCTGTTGTCAAATGTCATCTTGTAATGTAGCCATTTACGTTTTAAGTCAGTTGCACAATTTCACCACTAGATGTCAGTAAAGTTGTCATTGAAGTCTACTTCTCCCGCTCTCTTAAATCATTTAATAGCTGACAGTGTCACATATTAAATGATTAAAGTGTGCTGGAGAAGTTTCCTAATAAAAATTAAAATACACTTTCCAACAAAGAAAGAATGCCCTTTGCACTAAGATACCAGGGACTTGATCAAACCACACAGGATTGATTGACAAAGTATTCGGTAACACTTACAATACAATACGGGTGCACATATATGCATTAATTCATCCTTATTAATGCAGAGATAATCATGAGTTAATATATAACTCATGAAGAACTAAACCATTTATTAATAATTACTTCATCAGCAACAAATGAACATTCTATATGATTCATAGATTAAGTAATCAATAAATTGTTATTAGTTAAATGTGTCACATTAATTCCCTAATAACTTATTTGATTAACTAATAGTTTAAATTCATGTGTTAATTACCACAATGGGTTGAATTCATCTTCCAGTTGTCTTCTTTAATTATTCATTAGCTAATGATTTGCAAAGATATCATTATGTTGTGACTTTACTTGTTGAGGCACAGAACTATTAACTAATTAAGTAATATGTCATTGTGGTTATGGATTTAGAATTAGTTAGTTAGTTCTGTGCCTCAACAAGAAAAGTCATAACATAATGATATCTTTGCACATCATTAGGTAATGAATATTTAAAGCAGACAACTAGAAGTTGAAGTAAAGCTTTGACCACTGTGGTAATTAACATATGAATTTACATCATTAGTTAATAAAATAAGTTATTAGGGAATTAATACATTATGACACATTTAACTAATACCAATTTATTGATTACTTAATCTATGATTCATATAGACTGTTCATTAGTTGCTGATGTAGTGATCATTAATAAATGGTTTAGTTCTTCATGAATTATATTAACTTGTGATTATCTCTGCATTAATTAAGCATGAATTAATGCATATTTGTGCACATGTTTTGTAAAGTGTTACCAAATATTCTTTTTGTTATTGATCTATAAGAAATTTAATAAATTCTTAATATTACAAAATCAATAATGACTTCTGTGCTTTATTATAAATACAGTAGTGAACCAGTGAAAGCTTGAGCACAGTCCACCCTGTTAAAAAAAAACAGCATATGCTGGTAGGTATGTTTTGATGCTGGGATGCTGGTTAGGTAGGTTTTGATGCTGGTTTAAGCTGGTCCCTAGCTGGTTTATGCTGGTAGGTAAATGCTAATTATCCTGAAAACAAATCCTAATTGGTCTTTATTGATCTAACTGTGCAAAAGTGCTCTAGAAAAATGACAACAAATTGTTTACTTAACTCACGGAAAGTGCAGTGCTGATTATCAGTCATGTTACCAGCCGTACTGATATTCAGATCAACAGCACTGTTACTCACGTGATCTGGGTTAAGTATGGAAAACATGGGGCATGTTCAAGCTCAAACCGGTGCACAACGTTTTGCTACGGTTTCCGGGTTGAACGACATGTTTATTGGAAGCGGTGTGCAACAGGGTTTGAGATATGTTTTCTCTTGTTTGGTGGGTGTGTCAAAAATGTCATCCCAATCAGCAGCAACGTGTATATAAACCACGTGGTAATAAAGAGACAGCTCGCACACTAGATTAAAGTAAACAAGTGTGTTTGACTTAACACAGAGCTGCACAGCTTGATCAAATTCTGACTTGAAGCAGTGGATGCCGGTTAGACATTTTGTCCGACTTGAGACGGCGCCGACGCCTCGTGACTGTCAGGTGTGGCATCAAAGTACCGTAATAGCAATTTGAGAGCTGACCCAGCCGGCGCAGTTTCTTCAGAGCGGCTGCAGGAGCTCTGATGACCACATGGCTGTTTCACGATTGGCCAGATTCACCGCATGACAACGATCACGTGTTTCGGGTTTATTCTAACATCCTCAAGTCCGATAATGCTGACAAATCTGTGTTTTTAGAACAGTAAAAGTGTTTTTGCTGTAGTCGCAATGTTATAAAACACTGATAAAAGCATATATAACCCCACTTTATTAGTATTTAAATAGTATATGTTTGTTTATCATTATTCTTGTTCAGATGGCGCTGTATTAAGCAGTATATGAAACGTGTTTCTGTCGTTCATGAAAATGCTTTTGAAAAGTCTGTGTATTTGACAACTATTTAATTCACTTCATCTGTGATAGGGCATGCAAACAACACGAGAGCTTCACTAACGAGAGCAGAATGTGTCGACTTTACGCCTGACTGCTCTCGGCTACTCTCGTGGATCGCTGTCTGTAGCCGTAGTTCACGTCGAACACACCTAATGTAATTAACATCAAAATAAATTCACAAGAGCAAGTATATTGTTTTCACATGTTTATTTACATTAAAGGCAACATAACTTAAATGATAAGAGCACAAGTATAGTTTTGGAAATTCTTGAAGTCTGTCTAAATATCATGTAGTAATTGCAATGTCTTCCATATCCTTTAAGGTGTGCTAAACACTGATTAATGGAACATAAAAATACTTTTTGCAATTGTATTGTGGAGTGACACTTTCACTAACCTTTCTGTACTACTCTGATTATATAATGGTTACGTTAAATATTACAATATCATCGCACAACAACAGTGATTAGCAATGATAAGCCTAATACTCACAATAGGTCATATAGATCATAACACAGTCTCGGAGGTAAGAAGTGGATTATCCTTGACCTAAAATGCGAGGCAAATGTTGCATCACAATAATTAGGAAACACAGTTTCCACAAACTTCTTCACTTGATTGGGATGTTCTCTTTTATTCTGGACGGCAAGGGCAGTGACTGTAACAAAGAGCGTATTTTGCAGTATTAAACACGTATTTATAGCCTACGGATTTCATCAGGCTCCGAAAATTCTTCAAAAAGAACACAAAAAATGGCATTTTCAGCTGCCGTAGTTGCAACTCTTGCGTATCAGAACAGGGTGTTCAATGCACCATTGTTTCCGTTTAAGAAACGTTTTTTTATCGTTTTGTTGGGGCTGAATGCAGCCCTGATGAAAGCAGGAAGATCCAGACCTATGGGTGTAACGATTCATATTGTTCAACAACTTTACTATTGAATGGTAGAATCCTCAGAGTGTCATAGGAACAGAAGAATGGCAAGACAGAGTCAGTGAAGGTGGTTGTGAATGTGTGTAGATGTGTGTTAGTTACAGGATCAGAGAATGACACCGTTCCTTTGTCATAGTCCAGATACACTCTCACACGCTCAATATCATGTTTAACATGAAAACCAGGCCAATTGGACAGTCCATACTGATCATACCACACGTCCCAGATATTAGTTTTAAAGAAATCACGTCCCTTCCTTTGGTTTGATGCTGTAGTTACTCCAAGTCTCCAGTGTCGTTTCTCTTTAACCTCCACATCCCAGCAGTGTAGTGAGTTAAAACCCTCTGAACCCAAAACACAGAAAAGATCATCAAATCTCTCTGGATTATCAGGAAGTGGTTGACTGTTCTCTGTGTTTCTCACACTGGTCAGATCATCAGACAGGACAAGGCGTGAATGAGCCGTATTTGGATCCAGAATCACAGGAGCTGATGAGACACAATCAACAGCTGCTTTTATTCTGATGTTCATATAATTATAGACACCCTTTCAAAATGGCAGGAACAATGAAAATCATCTTAGGAAAGATGTTCTTAAAATAAATTCTTTAAAATAAAGTGCAATTGTTTACAAACTCTTAAGACGTTCTCAAATATATTCTCAAGAACATATTCTTAATGTTGTGAATCACGCTGCAGCTCTCCGGGGAGCTTATAAATTGAATTTGCTTTATCAACTCTAGAGACTGTAAATAGTTCCTCTAGAAACCAGGGCTTGAAAACGAACAAAAATTGGTTCGCTCCGAGCAGAATCGATATTTTAATGTTTCTGTTCCTGCTTTCCTCTGTATTATTATTGTTCCGAAACCAGTTCAAGCTGAAAAAATACCGGTTAATAACGTTATTAAAAAAAAACAAAAACAACTTTGCCTATAATAATAATAATGGTAGTAGTAGTAGTAGTAATGTGCAGCTATTTCTTTACTCAAAAAGAAAAAGAAAGAAAGATTTAAAATTTTAAATTTAAATTGAAAAAATGTTTGATGCATTGTTTAAAAAAATGTGTCAGCTAAAGTGGCATTTTATTTTTACATTCAGAAATAATTAATAATAAATAATTCTAAAATAATGGTTAAATGCCAGAGAACCAAAATGTTTACAAACATTAAAAATTCTGAAATGTTTTCCTCAAAAAACACAATTTCTTTGCAACTGAAGAAAGACAAGAACATCTTGGATGACAAGGGTACATTATCTGTAAATTGTTGTTCTGGAAGTGGACTTCTCCTTTAAAGTGCTCCTATTATGCCTTTTCAAATATGACCTTTCATGCAGTGTCATGTAGCTGTATCTGAACATAAACTATCTGCAAAGTTGTGAAGCCGATAGTGCACGATAAATAAAGTTATTGTCTATCAAAAAGAAGAGTCGGCTCACTCTTGGCTCACAATCTTTTCTGTTATGGCCGCACGTCATGAAGTAACACATTTGCATAATGCCCGCCCAAGTTTTACGTCGCGAACAACTTGCCCGCCCACAAACAGTAAAATTTCCATGTGGTTTACGTCATGTTGAGAAGATGCTGTATCCTAAGCTGTGAGTAAATTTGTTTTATATTCACTTCCAAAAGATGAATCTACAAAGATTGTATTTTCTAGCAATCATTCAAAATACATAGTTGTGTATGTTATGTTGTGTAACAACCCTGCACATGTCTTGCTAACTGGCTAAATCATGCTTCTGTAGTTCTGTTGTTCAGCTGTGGGCCCACTGACTGTAGTCTAAAAATTTGTGATTGATGCAGCTTGACTGTCTGTCTGTCTCATTAGTTGGAGTAATGATAAAGAATGGCACACAAAGCAGCTTTCACACCGAATGCGGAAAACGCTGTGCTATGAAACCCATTCATTTCAATTGCTTGTGCCAAGCGAGGACGGCTTGTTTCTGCGTCGACCAAAGCGCACCCGCAGCGGAGTGCACTGCTGGCGCGCAAGGCGTGCACGCCGCACCCAGAGTTCAAACAAGTTGAACTTTTGCCGTTGCGCTCTGAAGGGCTGAACTAAACCCAGCGGCCAGCGTAGCGCTTTCCGCGTTCAGTGTGAAAGCCTCTTAATGCATTATAAAATGTTGAAGTTTACAACGCAGAGGTGTGCCCGGTTCGCTTGGCAAATTGCGAGCACTTTCCAAGGTAGACCTTGTTAACTTGTCGATTAGCCACTCCAATTGGTCAGGTAAAATCGATGCCATCTTTTCTATGTATTGACAAGTCTCCAGGGCTGTCATTCAGTTATGGCAATGGGTGTTTTGTTCTCCGACACGCTGTACGCGGTAGACCAATCATAAAGGACTGCGCCATCTGACCAGTCACAGCAGTGAGGGCTCACGGAAAGGAGTGGTTTAGAGAGACTGATTCTTTGAACTACTTTACACGAGTCGTTTACGAATCATTTAGAAATGAGGTCAAATTAAATCTATTTTTGGAGAAAACTAAAGTGTTTTTTGACCTTGCATACATGTAAACCTGTTTTAGGAGTCTCATAAAACAATATTAGCAACCTTTAAAATGGCATAATAGGAGCACTTTAAAACCCTCTCAGTCCAGGGAAGGCAGGCCAACCCTGATGCTAGACAAAGGGGAGCAACAAACCCTACTTTCATACCCATTCCGTTCACAGAGAGGCATCTCACTCAGCCCTATTCTTAGGGGCAGTTTATCAAAGGGGAACTGTCCTCAAACAGCTACTATCTCTGAAGAAGCTGCCACCTCAACAGGGAGCCTCCAGAAAGAAAGACATAGAGGGACCGCCCAACCTAAATCTCTTTTTTATCTGGGGAAGGCAGCCGAGCTCTGCTTTTGTACCTAAAGAAGAGATAACAAGAAACCCTACTTTAAACACCAATTTAATAGGGGAAACAAACCAAAGGAAACTGTTTTCAAACAGCTACCATCTCTGATAATGCTGTTGACTCAAAGGGGATCCTCAAAGAGAGACTCAACCCCAAAGGGAGTCACAGGGGGCTGGCCTTACTTTGAGAGCCCTAAACCCAGGGGGAGGCTGCCCTCACTGCAAAACCCAAAACATTGCGGGGAGGGACACCTCACTCAGGGGAGCTAGGCCTTAAAAAAAAAAAACAAGTGTGGGGGAGGTAGCTCGACCCGGGCATAAGACAGGAACTGACAAAGTTCATTCCCAAGTAAAAACAGATAAGGGACACCCCAGAGTTTAGTTTCAACCCTACTCCAACACGTAGTTTTCAAATAAGCCTGAAGGACCTGTTTAGCTGCAAAATTCTGCAGGGCTGTGGCCCTCCAGGAATTGAGTTTGACACCCCTTGCCCTAGGCGAACTCCTCAACTCACTAGAGTTGTTGACTTGCAGCTCAAGACTCAACAGCTAAAACAGGTCAGCTTCATTGGGCATGTACTTTGTTACACGGGCGGCTATATCTACACCTGTGTGTGGACGGCAGAGGAGGCAAATTTGTCAATAGCACGTGTCTTGACTCTCTCTGCATTTAATTTTTAGAATTAGATTTTCCACATATTCAGTTTCTTTACTTCCTTTCAGAAACCAGTTTGAAAGGATTAAAGCTAACAGGAGGAGTTTTGAAAGAGAAAGCACTTCATGTCAGATTTCTCCCATGCTCTGCCTACTATCCCCATAATACATCAAGACAAATTGCGCTAGAATCTCTCAAAAATCAGATGAGAATAAAACATCATGAGATCCCTCAACTCCCTTGGGTGAGAATCGAAGAAGAATCATAGTTTGTCACACAAACATACAAATTAACATCTCCTGAAGACAAAAAATCTGATGATGTGTTATATGGTCACCCTCTTTTATATACAGTTGCTCCACTAATGACATCACAGGCTGTCATTGGAATTTGTCATTTGGAATATGGAATATGAAATATGAAATATGAAAATGGAATGTTTTCACATGTGCTTCAGACACCGGTCACACTGAGAGCATTCTTCCATAGCGTCTATCTCAGACACAGTCCAAGTTCCCATTTGAAAGGCAACTTGAAATACACAATGAAGTTCCTTGAATACAATATTATATTTTAAGTTTAGTGAATGAAGTTCAGATTTACAAATGAAGCCTTAAGTTTGTTTTTGCTTTTACACTGTACTGGACATGAGTAGATGAAAAAAAAAAAAGAGAAACATTATATACCACTATATACCAGAATTAGTGTAATCTTTACCTACTACTAGCTGAAATAATCTAGGTCTTTTGTGTCATGTTAAACTGTATGTGTAAGAGCACAGATATTCTCCACACTCACTGTTTTGGACAATGTCCTGCATCTTCTTCCAGACTCTGAACAGCAGGTTGCCCAAGTAACGTGGCACATGAATCAAAGCTCCAGAAGGCGTCTGTGGATCCGGCTGTGAGATCTGGACTCTGGAAGAACATTCAGGAGTCAGAACTGCAGTGGCTTTGGATCAGAAGCAGAGAGACCAGAGACACCAGCAGATCACTCACCTTTCCATTGAGACTGGAAACTTCTGCAGAACAAACACACAATTTATCATCAACAACTCAATCAATCAATCAATCAATCAATCCATGATCTGAAATCAGACCTTTAGAAAGCAGACGTCATTGTCTTTCATCATCTTCTCCATGTCTTTGATTGTGTGTGAAAGAGCTGAGATGTGTCTTTTGATCTCCTCCAGCTTCTCCTTCATCATCTGCTTCTTCTGCTCCTCTTCCTCCCTCAGTGCAGTGATTGTAACTTCTTCTTCATCTCTGATAAACTGATGAAGCTTCTCAAACTGCTGTTTAATCTGACACTCTGTTTGATCAGCTTGAGACTGAAATCAAACCACATTCACTTCAATCATCTCATATCAGCACTTCACATCATTGATATCTGAGATACTAGATACTAAGATACTCAGATACTAAGATATTACAGATCCAGAAACAGATTGCTGCTTGTCATTTACAAAAATAATAAACTGAAATACATTAAATTAAATATAACAAATCATAATTATATGTTATGATCCAATATCTGTAACAAAAATGACTCTCCATTCTGTTTTCCTCACCTTGATGTGTTGAACTGTTTTCTCAAATTCTTCTTTCCTTTTTTCATTATGTTTAAGCTCCTCCTAGAATTGAACAAAATGAAAGTACAGTTTGCTCAGAAGTTTGCATGTCCTCCTAGAAATTGTGGCACTGATTTTCAAAATAGGATAGTGATCATATGAAACCACCTATTATCACATGGACTGTTTTTAAAAACATAAGCTGTAAATTAAGAAGTGAACAGTTTTGGGGATCTCTTGAAACCAAGTCAAGGTAAGACCAAGAGAGATTTTAGCCAACTGACAGAAGAATTGTTCAGAATACAAAGAAAAACCCACAGATTACCTCAGGAGAAATTCAGGCTGCTCTGGAAAAAGACAGTGTTTTCTTTTTTTTTTTTTGCAAGGAATACAATACAATGACATTTGAACAAAAACCAGCTGCATGGTCAAGTTGCCAAAATAGAGCTTTATGGTCACAACCATTAGCGCTATGTTTGGAGAGGGGTCAACAAGGCCTATAGCGAAAAGATTACCATCCCCACTGTGAAGCATGGTGGTGGCTCCCTGATGTTTTGGGAGCTTGTGTTGAACAGTTGAATATGAATCCCATAAGAAATAAAAGAAATGTATTTTGCCTGCTCACTCATGTTTTCTTTAAAAATGGTACACATACAGTATTACTGTATTATATAATTTACATAATTGTATTACCAATTCTCCAAGGGTATGCAAACTTTTGAGCACAACTGTATATAAAACATCTCCTGCTAAGAGATTATAGTAGAATAAACATTTATGTGATACAACACTGGGCAAAATGACAGAAATATTGGTGATGATTTCTATATTTGACTATTTATTGTACGTTAAATTTGAAATGAGATTTGTCTTACCTTACATGATGAAACAAGTTCACTGATGGGTATGAATGTGTGATTGACATGTTCTTGTGAATCTCTGCACACTAAACACACAGGCTCTTTGTCCTCCAGACATAATAAATCGAGTTTTTCATCATGTAAACTACAGCTCCCATGTCCCACCAATGCATCACACAGTTTTTTTAAAGCAAAATTTAGTGGAGGACGTATTCGTGAAGATCTTCTCCTGCAAAGAGGACACTCCTGAGTATTTCTGTTTCTCCAGAGGTTTTGAAGACACACTCCACAGAAATTGTGACGACATGTTAAAATAACAGGATCCTTGAAGATTTTTTGGCACACCGGACAAGAAAGTTCTTCTACAGATGGTAAATCCATTTTCACTGTTGTCAAAAAGATCCAGCAACCTAAATTTTACTTTTACTTTCTAAATAAATTTCTAGATAAATGAATCAAAGATCTGCTGTCTAAAATTCCCAAACAATCATTCTTGTTTCTCTGTTCTTCATCGATCACTGATTCTTCTTTTTCCTTTTTTCATAATAAAGTCAGTTTGACAGAAGTAAAATAAATGTCTTCCTTGTAAGTGTTGGGTGGAGTTTCTGAACACCTCTGGGCGTTTAATCAAGTCAGACTTGTTTTTCAGATTACAATTCAACAAACTGTATTCAAAATGAACTTTCTTTAACTCTCAAAAACATAATGCTAGAAAACCTTAGCTCAAACACTAAAGGACAATGAGTAAACACAAATTCATAAAAGACACTTTCTTTGTATGTATTGCCATTTATTTGTCACAGAGTGCATTGTCCTGCATGTCAACATAAGTAAATGCATGAAATATTCTGCTCAAATGAAATGCAGCACTAAAGCTCTAGAGTAGTCAACATTTGAAGTGGACCGAAAAAGTTTATCAAACTTATCCTAAGACAAAAACGAGTATTGTTTTTGTTTTAGAACAACTTTGATGAAAGGTTTGATCCACTTCAAATGCTGACTACTGTAGAATGACGCTGTAGCAGGATCTGATGCATCTCAGCTTTCACGAGGGCAGAGAGAAGAGAGCAGAGACCCTGTTGTAGCATAGATTCTACATCCCACAATGCACCACGCACAGCACAGGACTCAAACAACTTCTCACTTCAAATCAAACTCTCTATGAGAATCTTAGACCATCCTACGACGCTCAGTGATGCTGAAGTTCAGGAGGAGATAAAGCTCTCCAGCTGTGGCTCATCTTCATCTGGGGTGTGTTTCCCTAAGGACTGTTTTCAGTCTGTTCCTCACACATAGCCTAACCACCATTACTGCAACAGACTTTGAATATAAAGTAAAGCTGTATTTTTATATTTTCTCTGCCATTATTGCTGGCTAGCTAGATAGCCTTCCATCTATTTGGAAGTCTGGAAAACCGATTGTCCACAAAAGACAAGGTGAACGCTCCTATGAGACCTGTCTTGACAACAGCATCCATGTGTGGGGTTGCTTTTCATTCAAGGGAATGGGCTCTGTCACAAACCTGCCCCAAACACTGCCCCAGACAGCTTCACAGCTCTTAATCCCCTTTGAAAAAACTTGTCTATAGCAGCAAACCTTCTGAAACACAAAATTTATGTCACTGCCAAAACATTGGACATAGTTGTTCTTTATCTTTTTATCTACCTTTACAACGTTTAAGCTGTAAATGTTAAATTAACACTAATTTGTAATATTGCACATGGGTCTGCATATCCGCAAATTGTTTCTTTTTTTCTGTAACTGGGGGGGGGGGGGCCATAAACACTGAGATGAAGGTGTAAGAAACACAGTCACACACAAATTTTTTGTATTTTTTCATAATTCATTACTGTTGTTCACCCTTTATGTTTGTCTGTGCGAGTTGTTTTTCTTTCACTAAATTGTCAAACACTAAATTCTAAATTAAATAGATTATTATATTTCCATTTTATGTCTAAGGAGGGAAGGTTACGTAACAGAATAAAAGTTGGTGTTGTGTGTGTGTTAGCACTGAGGATCAATCAGCAACCTCAAGAAAGTAATTGACAAAAGAGAAAACCCACTTTACATCTTAAATGAGGAAAAGCTTAACATTTTTATTATAAAGAGGCAGGAGGGTTCCAAGGCTTCAAGAGGGGGCTCGTACGGTGGCCGAGAGAGCTCAATGCGCTGCAACTTAAGAAAACACATGAAAACAGAGAAAAAACGACAACAAATTAAGAAAACATCTTCATCAGTTTGACAACACAGGCGCTGCAAATCCTCGCAACGCAAACACAAACACGGAAACGTGCTGCAAATAGCACGGACTACAATGGAAATGTTTCAGGGGGACCTCAAAAAGTGAATTTTTACCTGATTTTAACCATTAATGAAGCATTACAGATTTTTTTTCGTTAACTTTGAACATTATATTTATTTGCAATTAAGTTAATAACGTTTCACAGTTAAGTGTGTAATTTGTCAGATTAGTCTAATAATATCCAAAAGACCAATGAATCATATGATCAGGATGTTAAAATAAACAAGTTCACCAACAACACCTCTACTCTGACCAAAAGCCACTGAACAAATAATCAGGGTTCGTCACTTTTTGAGGTCCCCCTGAAACATTTCCGTTGTGGTCCGTGCTATTTGCAGCGCGTTTCTGTGTTTGGTTGTGTTGCAAGGATTTGCAGCGCCTGTGTTGTAAAACTGATGAAGATGTTTTCTTAATTTGTTGTAGTTTTTTTTTCTGTTTGCATGTGCTTTCTTAAGTTGCAGCACGTTGAGCTCTCTCGGCCACCGTAGGCTCAGGCCAAAATAACAAACATAACATCTCACAGAAACTAACTAACTAACTAACTAACTAAAACAAAAATACATCAAAACACCCCAACTCCTTAACCAACATAAACAGGAGAAAACAAGTCCAGAAAGAAAATAGCACACCTCTCTACTTAACCCCGTTCTAACTTAACAATACAAAAACTTAAGTTAAAGACCTCTGAACACAAAATACAAACAAAGTTAGCTTACAAACAAATGCTGTATTTTTTAGTTGCAAGGGTGGAAGTACAACAGTGGTGAACCAACACAACATCACTCAGAGAATCCACTCAGCAAAAATACAGCTCACAAAACAACAAAAAAAACAATCATTGTAAGACCAGGGGAAGATAAACATCACAACAGGGACCCCACACACACAACCACACTGGTCTGTGGTAGCAATGCTGTTTAAATCTCTACTGCTCCCTCTCATCCTCCAATCAGAAAGAAAGAGACGGAGAGGGAGAGGGAGAGGGAGAGAGAGAGAGAGCAAGAACAACAAAACAAATATGTCCTGGGACATAACAAGATGAATCCTTAAAGCTACAAAAGTTATCGATTTCCTCTTTTTATTTTTGTTCTTTGATTAACGGATATCACAGCAGCTGGGATGTTAGGTTATTTGGCTGCTATTACTTTGAGAGCTGCCGCTGCTGAATGAAGCGGAGAATTGCAAAGATCTGCTGTCTGTTCAGAAACAAACATCTTAAAAATGTGTTTTGAAAGAGTCTTCACCTCTTATCGACGATTTTCTCTTCAGAAAATACTGAACAGGGTGAAATAGTCCTGGTAAATATTGTAAGAGGGTGGAGTTAAGGCATTGTTATCTTGCCTAGTATTATTTGGCCTCTTGAATGTGTAGTGGTTTTGAATAGGAATTATTATCATGAAATGAAGTGATAGAAAGAGATATAAGTTCAGTGTTGTTTTTTTTTTTTTTTTTTCTTTTTCCCTTTTAATTATTATTATATAATGTTTTATTATCTTTCAGGTCAATCTGAAGTATCAGGTCAAAGCAAATTAATTAAAAAAAAAAAAGTTTTAAAATCATTTCACTATACAATTCACTGTTGTCAACACTGCTTACGTTAGATAAATGTAAATGTAAATAAGTAAATCTACATGAAGTAACTAAACATGTTATTTATTTTATATGTCCATTAGTAGGGTGCAACGTGGCTAAAGGAACCCCCTAAGACAAAATGTGCTTTTCACTGCGCCCAAAGTGATTGCAGAAAAATACATACGTTTGTACTGAACATTTATGAGCCAACAGATTTTGTGTGAAAATAAATCATACAAGTTGTTTATTTTGTTTAAAAATCTCATAAATGTATGAGGTGGCAAGGGGAGCCTTTGCCCCACACATGGGTTAAGAGGCTCACCAGCAAGGGATAAAAGGCACACAGTATTGATAGAAATACTTTAGCTTAATTAATGTTTTAAAATCATTTCTAATATATATATATATATATATATATATATATATATATATATATATAATGTGTAATACTTGCTCAAAAAAATTGTTCAATAAATATACTGTCATTAAAATGTGTCAATATAAAACATATTTTGAAATACAGAAACAAAATCATTTTAAAAGATTCTGAAAGCATTGAAGGAGATCCCATAATAATTTAATATAGATTTACAGTAGTAACAACAAATGATATTTTATTATATGATATGACTAATAGCATGTTTTTAGATATGATGGTTTCAATCTAAACATGGTGATGATCTCTGAGATAGACACCCAACATAATATATGATATTTACCATCTGAATCTAACAATGTCATGTCAACAAATGGAAAAGTTTGCCTTCTGTTAATTATGTTAATTATTGTGCCTTTTAGCCCCAACAGCAGGGGTGCTTTTTACCCCAAATACCATACTTTTACATATTCTTTTGTATTTTTGTAATTTAAAAACTGCTGTTTTAATGATCTTAAACAAAACTGAAAATCATTAAGAAGACCTTTGTCTCAAGATGTATTGACTAACTTTAGCGATACCTAAATCTACAACATTTTTAAAAACATCAAATATTAGATCAAGTAAGCACAGCATTGACTTTGCGCATCTGCCTGCGATCGCATCAAGGATCAGCGAATTTTGCACATGTATGTTGAAAAGCAGATCAGCAACTACCTCAACTACCTATAGTATTGAACACATGAATCACAATTGGAATCTTGACTGGATGATGGCATCCAGTGACATTTGAGTCACTGAGTCACAGAGACATTAACATCTTTTATGAATCAAATTGTAAGGACCACCCATTGGCCTAAAGGTGGAATCCAACGGTGTGGACAAAGGTATAATGCATGTAGGTCAGAGGTCACCAAACTTGATCCTGGAGAGTTCTGCAGAGTACAGCTCCAACTTGTCTCAACACCTGCCAGGAACTCTCTAGTATAGACCTTCATTAGTTGGTTCAGGTGTGTTGGATTAGGGCTTGCGCTAAACTCTGCAGGACACCAGCCCTCTAGGACCGAGTCCCTGGTGTGGGTCTTTCACCTGGGCTTTTACAAAGTTCACTTAAATTGTTAGTACTGATTTCCAATTTTATTGCAGCTCTGTGTTTAACCGGATTCCAATTTTCAAGTGATCATTAACTTTAGACTGTATTTCTAATTAAGAACTGGTCACAGATATTGGTTATGTATTAACTTGGATATTTGATTGTTTTGAGTATCCCGTACTGTCAATTATTTGTCCATCAGGGATCCGATGTCGCATTGAGTCTCACGTCAGCCGTTTACAAGGATCTTACAATCACAAACTCAATCTAAACTCAGTCAGAGGGTGCAAGGTTAACTTATACCTTTAAATCGGCTGCCAACTGCTTGCTCAAAACAAAAAGTGTAGTTTGTTAGGTCACATCAGTCCAACTTAAGTCAGTGATAGACAGAAATGAGACCAAAAGGTCTGTGCCTACTGGTCCATTCATCCAGGAGCCTTCATTTTATTCAATCCTGGACACAGGTTTGTGGAAACATCAAGCCAGGGTTGCCAGATTTTCACAAACCCGCCCAATTGCTATTCAAAACTATCCCAAAACTAACCAAATCGCTTTCCAGGTAATACAATTTTTGTTGGGGTTCCCCTGGTAAATTCCTATTTTACCTGGGGCAACAGTGTTCAAGTAGCTCAGTTCCAAGTGAAAACCATGGACTTGGCAACACTGCATCAGGCTTCACATGACCTACTAGTCATAATGATTTTAGGAGAGATCAGATCAAATATAACATTTTATTTGTCAGATAAGAAGGCATCATGCCAATTACATAATTAAACAATGAAAATTCAATTCAGAAATGGAAAAAAAATAAAATAAATAAATACATTAGTTGCTCAAAGACAGATCTAAGAGTGAGAGATGTATACATGTTGGCAAAGAGACACACAGCAGCATGTGAGGGTTTTGGATGCAGAGCTCCAGAAACTCATATACACACACACAATGTGCAGGGTTTTTTTCTGTTTACAGAGGCCCAATTATTGTTTTGACACTTTCCCTTATATACCCAGACCAAAGAAATCTTTAATTCTAAGTTGCGAAACACTTAACTTTTTTGGTATGTCAGGATGTCATGACCCAAGAGCCACACCTGGCCTGAGATGGGAAAACTTTCTCCCCAGAGATCATGGGGGAAACCCACTCCTGAACCCTTTGAGCAGTACAGTCCCACATATGGGATTGTTATTTCTGTGCCCCTGGGAGTACGGTCCCACAAATGGGATTTAGAACGTTCGGTGACGTCACGTAACTGCCTGTTTTCGCGCCTTGGCTGGCGCTGAGCCAGTCTTGGGTTTCAGACATTTAAATACACCTAAGTACTAGTAAAACAATACATTTCGAGTTTGTAAAATACACACGGATGTCTATGGAAGCAGCGATAACAATCCATTCAAGTATAATTTGCAGACGTGTTTGATTCATATCAGATACACATAGTGTAAGTAATGATATAATTCACTCCATTCCTTTCCTAGTTCACCAGCCACTTACTTGCATGTGCTTCGGGAGAAACTGGTGAATTTACGTGCTGTAAATCCGGCTGATAGGACTCTCAGAACAGCAGCGCGAACAAACATGGCGGCGCCCATCTCACGTTATAGATCACGATCCAGATCATTTATAAAGGTTTTAAAACGGCAAAATACACTTACTTACACGTATTCGTGAATCGGAATATCAGATTATGGTAAGCAAGTTTGTGAATATTTTGAATAAAAAAAGAAAAATGAAATAAAAGCGATACGTCTGTCATACAGCGCTATAGTGGCTGCGGTGTGTCACGTGACAATCATGACGCATTGCCATGGAAACAATAAAGCGAACGTTCTAAAATAACGGTCGGCTAAAAAAACGTCACTCTGGGGGGTCAGACAGAATATTTTAAACTCACCAGTGAAAGGGTTAACAGCAGCACAGAAGCATTCTGTTTTCAAAAGAATTCAAAGTTTTCAATCTTTCATAAGTGACTGCTGTGAGATTGAGACCATTTTACCAATCGCACTTAAATTTTTCAAATGATACCAAACATGAAAGGAGACATGTTCTTTCTTTGAGATCTTTTCTCCAGATTATTGAGCATTATTACAGGGAGTTTTATTTTGTGTTCTGTTTTAGCAGGAAAATAATCCTTACAAATCTTTAAACAGCTCTAATCATTTCTTTAATAATCACATTAACATTGATAAACAAGGTGATAAACAAGAACCATTTACATGCATGCACTACTAAACAAACTATCCCTACTAAAACACAACTAAAATGAACCATTAATCACAAAATTGTGCGTGTCTAGTGTCTTTAGTGCTGGATATCAGTCATGTGATCAGCTGCAACCCAATCACAGCTGTGCTGATATTCTGATAAACAGATCACTCTTACTAATGTGATATGAATTAAATATTAAAACATGAGCAGAAAGATCCAGACCTACAGCTGTAATCATTACTGACTATTGAACGGTAAGATCCTCAGAGGAGAAGCACTATTAAAGAAAGGAAAGACAGTGTCAGTGAAGGTGGTTGTGAATGTGTGTAGATGTGTGTTAGTTACAGGATCAGAGAATGACACCATTCCTCTGTCATAGTCCAGATACACTCTCACACGATCAAGACCCTGTTTAACACAAAAACCAGCCCATTCAGACCATCCGTACGTCACACTCCAGACATCAGCACTAAAGAAATCACGTCCCTTCCTTTGGTTTGATGCTGTAGTTACTCCAAGACTCCAGCGTTGATTCTCTTTAACCTCCACATCCCAGCAGTGTGTTCCTGAGTTAAAACCCTCTGAACCCAAAACACAGTTAAAAATGTCAAATCGCTCTGGATTATCAGGAATCAGTTTATTTTTCTCACTGTTTCTCAGACTGGTCAGATCATCAGACAGGAGGAGACATGGATGAGCTGTGTTTGGATCCAGAATCACAGGAGCTGATGAAACACAATCAACAGCTGCTTTGATACTGCTGGTCATACATAATGATCAAGAGTAAACCATACTCAGATTATTATTAAATCCCTAATTCTGTAAATATTCTCACTGTATGTGTAATAGCCAACACAGATCTCCTCAAGACTCACTTTTTTGGAAAATGTCCTGCATCCTCTTGGAGACTTTGTACGGCAGGTTGCCCAAGTAATGTGGCACATCAATCAAAGCTCCAGAAGGCGTCTGTGGATCCGGCTGTGAGATCTGGACTCTGGAAGAACATTTAGGAGTCAGAACTGCAGAGGCTTTGGATCAGAAGCAGAGAGACCAGAGACACCAGCAAATCACTCACCTTTCCATTGAGACTGGAAACTTCTGCAGAACAAACACACCCAATCAATCAATAAATCAATCAATCAATCAATCAATTAATTAATCCATAATCTGAAATCAGACCTTTAGAAAGCAGACATCATTGTCTTTCATCATCTCCTCTGTGTCTTTGATTGTGTTTGAAAGAGCTGAGATGTGTCTGTTGATCTCCTCCAGCTTCTCCTTCATCATCTGCTTCTTCTGCTCCTCTTCCTCCCTCAGTGCAGTGATTCTAGCTTCTTCTTCATCTCTGAGAAACTGATGAAACTTCTCAAACTGCTGTTTAATCTGACGCTCTGTGTCCACAGCTTGAGACTGAAATCAAATCACATTCACTTAGACAAATATAAATAAATAAATAAACTAACTCTATTTGCTAATGTCTTCCCACAGTTAGATACATAATATCAGCAGTTGCTGTTGAGCTCATGAATATTAATCAGATTGTCTGCGTTCCCAGTCAGGCCACCAGTACAGCTTTAAATTTAAAATAAAACTTGAGAATATGTTCAACCAAATCAGTCCTCACCTTGATGTGTCGAGCTGTTTTTTCAAACTGTTTTTTAACATTTTCTTTGTGTTTGAGTTTCTTTTGTAAGGACTTCAGTGCTGTGTTGAGCTCCTCCTACAGTTTAAAGTGAAAATCTATAAAACACTAGAGATTTATGCAAAATGTTCATGTATGTAATGCATAGTATGAGTAAAATGTTCCAGATAATTTTGTACATTATCTTTATAACATCCAGTATAATTCTTTGTTACCTTATATGATGAAACAGCTTCACTGATGGGTCTGAATTTGTGATTGTCGTGTTGTTGTGAATCTCTGCACACTAAACACACAGGCTGTTTGTCCTCCAGACAGAAGAGTTTGAGTTTCTCTCTGTGTAAACTGCAGATCTCCTCAGATCCTGATGAACGCCTCTCATTTCTCTCCTTCAGTATCGAATCACACAATTGTTTTAACAAAAGATTATATGGAGGCTTTTCTTTTGAGGATCTCCTCTTGCAGACAGGACACTCCTGAGTTTTCTTGGTTCTCCAGAACTGCTGAAGACACTTTTTACAGAAATTGTGACTACATGATAAAATAACAGGAGTCTTGAAGATATCAGAGCACAAGGAGCAAATGTAATCACACTCAGCTGGTGAAGCCATTTTCAGGTTTGAACTAAACTTCAATCTAAACTTTAATTTCACTTTCTGAATGATAGTTTTAAAAATGAAACACCATGGGAAACACAAAAATCCTTCATGAAAATTATTTTTGTTCTTCCTTGATCGTTGATTCCTATTTGATTTTGTCCAGAAGTTCAGAAAAGTGTCTGACAGAAAAGGAGTGAAAAAATGAGTCTTCCGAATCTCTTCTGAATAGTTTTTACAGGGGTGAATTAGTTTCTGAACATGCTTTGGTATGTAGTACAGGTCAGACAGGAACATCAGGAAATACATTTAAAAACACACACATTAAAGAACAGAAAACAAATAAATTAATACAGTTAATAAAGAGATAAAAAGACAGATTGCATTTTGTTTATTGTAGTTTATTTGTTGGTGATTGTGTTCGAAACTCAGAGTTTATCCAAAGTATGTCATGTTCAAAATGTTAAAATGATTTCTTCACATACTGAAGTCACAGTGATAAACAAACGTCTGCTTATTGTGCTGATTGTCAGTGATTGGAGACGTGAGCAGCACTTACTGAAACACCAAACCACTTTTTGTCTCTCCATCTGTTCTGCATCGTCCTGCATGTCAACAGAAATAAATGCACGAAATAGTCTGCACTGAGCACATGCCTGCATTACTCATCTGAAATCTAGAAACAGCTCCAATGAAACGCAGCATGAAAAGTGAGTGAGCAAATGTAGGTTAGTTAACTACAAGAGCTTTAAGATATTTTGTGTAAAATATAATAAAGTAATATGATACCCATTACGCTGATCAGCACAGGGTTATTACAGTGTAGCACTTTCATAAAACTTTAATTTCTGACTGAAAAAGATGAAAGCAGTAGGACGATTACTAACTATTGAATGGTAAGATCCTCAGAGAAGGAAAACAACAGAAGAAAGGCAAGACAGTGTCAGTGAAGGTGGTTGTGAATGTGTGTAGATGTGTGTTAGTTACAGGATCAGAGAATGACACCGTTCCTTTGTCATAGTCCAGATTCACTCTCACACACTCAAGATCCTGTTCAACATGAAAGCCAAATGGTTTAGACCTTTTACAAGGATCATACTTCACACACCACACATGGCTGTTACAGAAATCACGTCCCTTCCTTTGGTTTGATGCTGTAGTTACTCCAAGACTCCAGTATCGTCTCTCTTTAACCTCCACATCCCAGCAGTGTGTTCCTGAGTTAAAACCCTCTGAACCCAAAACACAGAGATACTTGTCAAACCTCTCTGGATTATCAGGAGGCGGTTGTTTGTTCTCACTGTATCTCATAGTGGTCAGATCATTAGACAGGACGAGGCGTGGATGAGCAGTGTTTGGGTCCATAATCACAGGAGCTAATGAGACACAATCAA
This sequence comes from Cirrhinus mrigala, assembly GCA_036247105.1. Lineage (NCBI taxonomy): Eukaryota > Metazoa > Chordata > Actinopteri > Cypriniformes > Cyprinidae > Cirrhinus > Cirrhinus mrigala. The sequence goes on along the minus strand of CM070009.1, from coordinate 37,436,688 downwards.
CAGATGTTTTTATTTTGACATTCACATAATGATCAAGAGTGAATTGATCAAATACATCAGACATTTTTTAATCTCTACATTTTCCCCCATTTCCAGTGTGTGTAAAAGCACAGATCTTCTCCTGACTTACTGTTTTGGACAATGTCCTGCATCTTCTTCCAGACTCTGAACGGCAGGTTGCCCAAGTAACGTGGCACATGAATCAAAGCTCCAGAAGGCGTCTGTGGATCCGGCTGTGAGATCTGGACTCTGGAAGAACATTCAGGAGTCAGAACTGCAGCGGCTTTGAATCAGAAGTAGAGAGACCAGAGAGACCAGCAGATCACTCACCTTTCCACTGAGACTGGAAACTTCTGCAGAACAAACACACCATTTATCATCAACAACTCAATCAATCATCAATCAATGATCTGAAATCAGACCTTTAGAAAGCAGACGTCATTGTCTTTCATCATCTCCTCCGTGTCTTTGATTGTGTGTGAAAGAGCTGAGATGTGTCTGTTGATCTCCTCCAGCTTCTCCTTCATCATCTGCTTCTTCTGCTCCTCTTCCTCCCTCAGTGCAGTGATTGTAGCTTCTTCTTCATCTCTGAGAAACTGAAGAAGCTTCTCAAACTGCTGTTTAATCTGATGCTCTGTGTGCTCAGCTTGAGACTGAAATCAGAAATAGTGATGATCGAATATTGATCACACAGCTGTAATGAAAATGATTGTTTATTCTTTCATATCACCTTGATGTGTTGAACTGTTTTCTCAAACTCTCCTTTAATGTTTTTATTGTCTTTAAGTTTCTCTTGTAAGGACTTTAGTATTGTATTGAGCTCCTCCTGGAATTGGAAATTCCAAAATAAAAACATATAAAATACCAGCTTCTAAGTGAATACAGTACTGTGGCAAAAAAAAAAAAAAAAGAAGAAAAAAGAATGGCTATCTTATACTAAACTGATTCATAAATTAAAACCTGACTTAACACAACCCTTACGAAAAAGAAGTTTATTCAAGTGCGCTATTAGTATACTTTTTTTAAACTAAAAATACTTTCAGTATACTTTTATGTACTTCTCAGATATGTGCTTTATATACTTGTCAGAAATATACTTAAAATGACATTTAAGTATACTTGATTTATACTTAGAAAAAGTCCAAGTATATTTAAGCTGTACTTGTGCTCTGAGAATCCGTATTTTCAGTGTTATACGCTAGGGGCGCTATTTCACGTCTTCTGTAGAGTATTTTCAAAACACAAGTGAAGAAGAAAACTAACACAAAACACAATCATCAGACATAAAACAGCATCAAAACCATAGATATGTAAAACTGTGTAACGTTATGAAATAAAATGTCAACCCATGAAGAGGTAATAATGACTGTCAAGCTTTGTGGTGTTGATCAGCTCTACCTACGTTTTGATTGTCATGAATAGTCTTTTTTTTTTTTTTCTTGCGTTTAGTTCAAAATGTTTATTTTTTTATGCATGAAGCTAGAATAAAACGTTTTTGTTTACAAGCAGATACCCTGTACTTTCTTTTTATGTTTTGTATGTTCAGATATTCATATAACAAACTATATACTAATTAATACCTAAATAGGGACATGGTAAAGTTCACGTAAAGAAAACTTACAAGTATACCTGCAGTATAAAACTATTAATCTAGTGGTTTACTGACCCTATACTTCAAAGTGTACTAAAAGTATTTAATTATTAAACTATCAGTATACCTATAAGTTCACTTTTAGTATACTTGCAGTACAAACTAAAAACATAGATGTAAACTAGTTGTGTACTCAAAGTTTACATCTGTTATACTTGAATTATACTTAAAAGTATACTTTTATATATTAGAAAGTGGGCCAATTTAGTCCCAAGGACTATTGAAATAGTTCATTAAAAGTATACTACTAGTACACTGATATTTGTATACTTACTATATAAAGTATACTTAAAAATATACTTGAACTTTACTTAAGTATACTTAATAAAATAAACTTGATGTATACTTCTTTTTGGTAAGGGAACGGCAACCTGGGTGAAACAAATGCAGTGTTTAATTAGTAATGTTTTCCAGTACCAGCGAATGACATGCATTAGAATCTATTTATCCCTTTATCCCCTGTGTTTTTACCTTATATGATGGAACAACTTCACTGATGGGTCTGAATGTGTGATTGACATGTTTCTGTGAATCTCTGCACACTAAACACACAGGCTGTTTGTCCTCCAGGCAGAAGAGTTTGAGTTTCTCACTGTGTAAACTGCAGATCTTTTCAGACCCTGATGAAAGGCTTTCATTTTTCTCCTTCAGGAACGACTCACACAAGTTTTTTAACACCAGATTACACGGAGGATCACGATTTGAGGATCTTCTCCTGCAGACAGGACACTCCAGAGTTTCTTTGGTTCTCCAGAACTGTTGAAGACACTCTTTACAGACACTGTGACTACATGATAAAACAACAGGATTCTTGAAGATTTCACAGCACACGGGACAAGAAAGTTCTTCTGCAGATACATTTAGTGAAGCCATTTACACTGTTTGAGCTCCAGGATGCTAAACTTTACTTTCACTTTCTGAAAGATGTTTTCAGAAATTAATAACAAATCTGCTGTCTGTTCAGAAACAAACTTCTCAAATATCCTTCTTGAAAGTGCTCCTCTTCTGTCTCCACTGAACGCTGATTTTTTTTAAATTGTGAAACTTTTGCGAAGACACTGAGAGTCAGTATGACAGAAAGGAGGAATAACAAGTCAGTCTGTTCCTGGTAAATGTGAGGGTGGAGTTTCTGATAACCTTTGGATGTGTTTGAACAAGTCAGAAATATTGTGATGCATTCAAATGAGTCTAACCAATTTATTTGTGTTTTATTAATTGCACTTGTTGACTATTTGTTGTTGACTGCTTTTCCTGCACATCTGGTAGAGTTACAGTGTGGAGAAGCCCCCCAAAAAGCTGTCCACCCCAACTGTTGTGTGCCCAAAAGGTGGATCAGTGATACTTTGGGCTGCAAAATCATGGCATTACCCAGACCCAGTACTAGTGCTAGATGGGTGCGTCTGTGCCAAGGACTACCAAACCATTTTGGGGGACCATGTGCACCTAATGATTTAAACGTTGTAACCTGAAGGTGGGGCACCCTTGGTCTACACCACACTAATGAATTGTTGTGGTCTAAAACCAGGTGTTTCAGATTCATTGTTCAACCACTGTATGTATTTATGTAGAAATTGAATTTATTGCCATACTTTAATAAGTGAATTACATAATCAGAAAACTTAACACATTTGACACTGACAAGACTTTATTTATGCTTAATATATAAAACAACAGAGCTGGTTATTTGGGTTTATGAATGCTATAAATTTTACCGACCACAAGATGGTGCTGTTTTTTTTTTTTTTTTTAATTCATTTATTTATTTTTCTGGAAGCAAGCAGCACAGCATTAAGAGGCTTCTTTTCCATCCCTACCTTACACCTTGACAGATATACAAATACTGGGTAAAGTCCATTCAAGCGTCACTAGAATTCCACCATGCTGATGATCCATGTGAAAAGGGCCTATCACAGACATACTGATATTCAGATCAACAGCACACTTTTGAGACATGTATTAATTACTGGAAACATGACTCTAAAGGAAAGCAGCCCAATCCAGACCTGCAGGTGTAATGTTTACTGATTATTGAATGGTAAGATCCTCAATGAGGAAAAACTATAACACCAGAAGAATGGCAAGACAGTGTCAATGAAGGTGGTTGTGAATGTGTGTAGATGTGTGTTAGTTACAGGATCAGAGAATGACACCGTTCCTCTGTCATAGTCCAGATACACTCTCACATGTTCAAGCTTCTGTTTAACAGGAATACCATACTGTTTTTTCAGTCCGAGTTGCACACTCCAGACATCAGTTTTTAAGTAATCACAACTCTTCTTTTGTTTTAATGCTGTAGTTACTCCAACACTCCAACATCGACTCTCTTTAACCTCCACATCCCAGCAGTGTGTTCCTGAGTTAAAACCCTCTGAACCCAGAACACAGGGAAACTGGTCAAACCTTTCTGGATTATCAGGAAGCAATTCATCGACAAAGCTGTATCTCACACTGGTCAGATCATCAGAAAGGATGAGAAATCGATATGCAGTGTTTGGATCCAGAATCACAGGAGCTGATGAGACACAATCAACAGCTGCTTTTATACAGCTGATTATATATAATGATCAAGAGTGAACTGAACAAAGATTATTATGACACTCGTTCTACTGATCAAACACATTAGACATTAAACCTATGCGTCATTTCTAGTGAATGTGTAAGAGCACAGATCTTCTCCAGACTCACTGTTTTGGACGATGTCCTGCATCTTCTTCCAGACTCTGAACGGCAGGTTGCCCAAGTAACGTGGCACATGAATCAAAGCTCCAGAAGGCGTCTGTGGATCCGGCTGTGAGATCTGGACTCTGGAAGAACATTCAGGAGTCAGAACTGCAGTGGCTTTGGATCAGAAACAGAGAGACCAGAGACACCAGCAGATCACTCACCTTTCCATTGAGACTGGAAACTCCTGCAGAACAAACACACAATTTATCATCAACAACTCAATCAATCAATCAATCAATGACCTAAAATCAGACCTTTAGAAAGCAGACATCATTGTCTTTCATCATCTCCTCTGTGTCTTTGATTGTGTTTGAAAGAGCTGAGATGTGTCTGTTGATCTCCTCCAGCTTCTCCTTCATCATCTGCTTCTTCTGCTCCTCTTCCTCCCTCAGTGCAGTGACTGTAACTTCTTCTTCATCTCTGAGAAACTGATGAAGCTTCTCAAACTGCTGTTTAATTTGACACACTGTGTCCTCAGCTTGAAACTGAAATAGAATCACATTCACTCAGTCATGTAAATAAACAAATATCAACACGTACAACATCACCTACAAAGCAGTTAAACGACTGGAAACACAGAATTTATTTTTGGCGCAATTTTTGAATCTGAAGGTTTGAATGTCTTAACAAATCACAGTGTTTTTCTGGTTCCTCACCATGATGTGTTGAAGTGTTTCTTTAAAATTTCCTTTAATGTTTTCTTTGTGTTTAAGTCTCTCTTGTAAGGACTTCAGTGCTGTATTGAGTTCCTCCTAGAAATTAACACAATTAAGATATTATATTGATATTATAAGATATTATATATATATATGGGTAATGCACAATTTCCAAGGAATTTTCTAGTTTGAATTCAATCAAACACCTAAACAAGCTAATCTATGTCTTCAGGATCACTAGAAAGTTACAGGCAGCTGAATTTGATCAAGGTAGAAGCTAAACTCTGTAGCAGATTGGACCTATAGGGACATAATTGAGAAATCCTGATGTAAGTAATATAAAGAAAATATCTGTTTATGACAATTTATTGTTTTTACATATGAGATGAGACTTTTGTCTTACCTTGTATGATGAAACCACTTCACTAATGGGTCTGAATTTGTGATTGTCGTGTTGTGATGAATCTCTGCACACTAAACACACAGGCTGTTTGTCCTCCATACAGAAGAGTTTGAGTTTCTCACTGTGTAAACTGCAGATCTTCTCAGATCCTGATGAAAGGCTTTCATTTCTCTCCTTCAGGAACAACTCACACAAGTTTTTTAACACACGATTACATGGAGGATCATCTTTTGAGGATCTTCTCCTGCAGACAGGACACTCCTGAGTTTCCTTGATTCTCCAGAACTGTTGAAGACACTCTTTACAGACACTGTGACTACATGATAAAACAACAGGATCCTTGTAGATTTCATAGCACACAGGACAATCATATTCAGCTAATGAATCCATTTTCACTGTTTTAGCCCCAGCAAAGCTTTAGTTTTACTTTCTGAATGATGGTTTCAGATGTAAAGTGAGGCCAAAAATAAATAATTAAAACAAGAAAAAGATCTGCTGTCTGTTCAGAGACAAACCTTTCAAAAATCCTTCTTGAAAGTGTTTGTTCTCCTTCTTCATTGATTACTGTGTCCTTTTTGCTTTTGTTAAGAGAGAAGAGTCAGCATGACAAAAAGAAGAAGTCAGTCTTTTCCTGGTAAGTGTTGTAAGAGGGTGGAGTTTCTGATACCTTTGGTGATGTGTTAAAATAAGTCAGACAGACTATTAGGATTTCTTTAGGCTGAACATAATGTGTTCAGAATTAACACAGTTAAATTAAAGTATAATGCTAGAAACCTTTGAATCAAACAGAAATAATGATTACTTAATAGCTTGTTTGCTGTCATGTGATTCAGGCTGGAAGTGAAAAGCAGTGAAAAAGATCTGCTATAAATATTTTTATATTTAAAGGTCTGTAGTCATTAAGTCCAGTGCTTTGGGGATTTTGGGGAACCCAAAAACAAAAAACTTCTCTCTTATTTAACACACCTGATTCAGATGACCAGCTCGTTAGAAGAGAGCTCCATGCATGAACTGTGTCCCTACACAACTCACTTCACAATATTAAATCACGGATTTGCACTATTACAGCATTTTCACATGCAGATGAAACTTACAGAAGTGTGAAATAATACAGGTGCTGGTCATATAATTAGAATATCTTCAAAAAGTTGATTTCACTAATTCCATTCAAGAAGTGAAACTTGTATAATGTATACATTCATTCCACACAGACTGATATATTTCAAGTGTTTATTTCTTTTAATTTTGATGATTAGAACTGACAACTAATGAAAACCCCAAATTCAGTATCTCAGAAAATTAGAATATTGTGAAAAGGTTCAGTATTGAAGACACCTGGTGCCACACTCTAATCAGCTAATTAACTCAAAACACCTGCAAAGGCCTTTAAATGGTCTCTCAGTCTAGTTCTGTAGGCTACACAATCATGGGGAAGACTGCTGATTTGACAGTTGTCCAAAAGATGACCATTGACACCTTGCACAAGGAGGGCAAGACACAAAAGGTCTTTGCAAAAGAGGCTGGCTGTTCACAGAGCTCTGTGTCCAAGCACATTAATAGAGAGGCGAAGGGAAGAAAAAGATGTGGTAGAAAAAAGTGTACAAGCAATAGGGATAACCGCACCCTGGAGAGAATTGTGAAACAAAACCCATTCAAAAATGTGGGGGAGATTCACCAAGAGTGGACTGCAGCTGGAGTCAGTGCTTCAAGAACCACTATGCACAGATGTATGCAAGACATGGGTTTCAGCTGTCACATTCCTTGTGTCAAGCCACTCTTGAACAACAGACAGCGTCAGAAGCGTCTCGCCTGGGCTAAAGACAAAAAGGACTGGACTGCTGCTGAGTGGTCCAAAGTTATGTTCTCTGATGAAAGTAAATTTTGCATTTCCTTTGGATATCAGGGTCCCAGAGTCTGGAGGAAGAGAGGAGAGGCACAGAATCCACGTTGCTTGAGGTCCAGTGTAAAGTTTTCACAGTCAGTGATGGTTTGGGGTGCCATGTCATCTGCTGGTGTTGCTCCACTGTGTTTTCTGAGGTCCAAGGTCAACGCAGCTGTATACCAGGACGTTTTAGAGCACTTCATGATTCCTGCTGCTGACCAACTTTATGGAGATGCAGATTTCATTTTCCACCAGATTTCATTTGGCACCTGCACACAGTGCCAAAGCTACCAGTACCTGGTTTAAGGACCATGGTATCCCTGTTCTTAATTGGCCAGCAAACTCGCCTGACCTTAACCCCATAGAAAATCTAAGTGGTATTGTGAAGAGGAAGATGCGATTATGCCAGACCCAACAATGCAGAAGAGCTGAAGGCCACTATCAGAGCAACCTGGGCTCTCATAACACCTGAGCAGTGCCACAGACTGATCGACTCCATGCCACGCCGCATTGCTGCAGTAATTCAGGCAAAAGGAGCCCCAACTAAGTATTGAGTGCTGTACATGCTCATACTTTTCATTTTCATACTTTTCAGTTAGCCAAGATTTCTAAAAATCCTTTCTTTGTATTGGTCTTAAGTAATATTCTAATTTTCTGAGATACTGAATTTGGGGTTTTCATTAGTTGTCAGTTATAATCATCAAAATTAAAAGAAATAAACGCTTGAAATATATCAGTCTGTGTGGAATGAATGTATGCATTATACAAGTTTCACTTCTTGAATGGAATTGGTGAAATAAATCAACTTTTTGAAGATATTCTAATTATATGACCAGCACCTTTATCAGAGAATATTTTATTTTATTTTTTTTTTTATTTATTTTTTTTTTTAACATGACTAACTTCATTTAAAAGTAGACATTCTAAGCTTTCTATACATAGATTTCTCATGTCTGCGAGGCAAGTGTTTGCTGAGATTCAGGTTGTTTATTTACGTGTCTCTGAAAAGAGGTGACATAGACTGAGATGGAAGAGAGCGGACCCTGTTTATTTTCTTTATTTTTCAAAAGCACATTGTTTTGTTGAAATTATGTCTATACACAAATAAAAGTAGACCCTTTGCAGTTTCAAAAGTACTCTACTGATAATGATTACTCTAATTTCAAAGCATAAATTTGATTTAAATAATATGTCTACATAATATTCACATATTGTCACACCCCTGTTTTCCTAGTGTATGCCCTTATTTGGTCTTTCCTGTTCCGTTTGTTATTTCTGCGTCACTGTTTGATTGTTCACCTGTCTCCCCCTGATTGGTTCGTCTGTGTATTTAAGGTTAGTTGTGTTCACGTTTGGTGGTCGATCGTTATAAGTCACCTGGGATTTCTACGTGGGAGAGTCTGTTTTGTTCCGTTACTCTGTCAGTTTACGTTGTGGTTGCTGGTTCCCTGCTGTTTCCTGTCCGTTCCTGTTCTCCGTGGATTATTTAATAAAGTTACATGTGCTGGATCTCCTCGCTCCTCCTGCTCATTCTCCGCACACGACGCCACTGTGACACATATGCTGTTCGTGGGGGGGTGTGTTGCATTAGCCCAATTGTTACAGCTACAACATGACATAATATTTAAACCTGTTAATACTAGCATTTTACATAACATTTATAGATTTTATCTTACAAATCTGACTTTTTTTTCTCACAAATGCAAATTTATATATCCTAGTTCTGACTTTATAAGTCGATTTAACTCAACAATAATGAGTTTGTCTGTTCTCGGGAGGGGGAAAGCCAAAGCCAGGAGAAAAGAGAGAATGTCGAGTTTTTTTTTTTCTTATCAGAATTGTGAGATTTAATCTCGGAATTGCAAGAATAAAGTCAGAATTTTGAAATATAAACTCAAATTTACCTTTTTATTCTTTTATTCCATGGCTCTAACTGTCATTTTCTGCCCCACCCACAAAAAACGTCATCACTGTTTGCAAACACTGAACTGGTCTATACCCTTGCTACTTAAGACTTTGGTTTTGTGGTCCAGCATCACATATTTGAAAGAAAATCTAATTCTTACATTATTTTTCTATACATTGACTCACTGGGTCTTTAACCTGCAATATGCTCTTTAATGAATTGACTGGAGTATAAAACTTCATCATGGGCATAACACTCATGCAGTTTGTCACTAATCACAAAATGACAATGGTTCACATTTCCTGTGATATTATTGAGTAAATATTAAATAACTTTGTGATTAAGCAAATAAATTAATGATTAAGTAAATTAATAAAAGACGAGCCAGAGTATATAAACACCCAGTTGGCTTGGAAGATGTTCACATAGGCCTATGGTTTATCCAATGCTGTAACGCAAACTGGAAGTAAGCAGCAGTTTCTAACTTGCAGCTATTTCATAGCAGCTGAACTTATAAATATCTTTCATTTAAACTTTCATTTCACTTTCTTTCTTGCTGCATTAAATATGAAATAGTTTCATTTCTGTTTTTGTTTCTGTTTTTGTGAGGGGAAAAAGCACTGAGTTAGGTTAGGTTAGGTTAACTTTATTCGTCTACTGTGGGAGAAATTTGGCTTTGACAGAGGACGTGCTGCACAAAAAAGACATAGCATGATAATTAAACAAAAAATACTCATACAATTTCACGAGATGAACTTATGCAATTAACACTCCCACACTAATCCATCAACCCACTTACAATACAGATTACTGAGTAGGCCTATTCTATGATAAAATCCTTAGAGGGAATAAACTGTAACAACAGAAGAATGGCAAAACAGTGTCAGTGAAGGTGGTTGTGTATGTGTGTAGATGTCTGTTAGTTACAGGATCAGAGAATGACACCGTTCCTCTGTCATAGTCCAGATCAACTGTCACACGCTCAAGATTCTCTTCAAGATGAAAACCAGACCTAACAGAAGAACCATGCTCCACACTCCAGATATCACTGTGAAAGAAATCACATCTCTTCCTTTGGTTTGATGCTGTAGTTACTCCAAGACTCCAGCATCGACTCTCTTTAACCTCCACATCCCATGTGTGTTTTCCTGAGTTAAAACCCTCTGAACCCAGAACACAAGAATAATAGTCAAACCTCTCTGGATTCTCTGGCAGCAATTGTTTGTTCCCATATCTCACACTGGTCAGATCATCAGAGAGGACAAGAAATGGATTTGCAGTGTTTGGATCCAGAATCACAGAAGCTGATGAAACATAATCAACAGGTGCTTTTATTCTGATGTTCATATAATGATCAAGAGTGAACCACACAGATTAATAAGAATTATGACACTTGTCTTATTGATCAAACATATCAGACATCTGTAAACCTATCCAGCCATGTATAATTTCCAGTGTATGTGTAAGAGCACAGATGTTCTCCAGACTCACTGTTTTGGACAATGTCCTGCATCTTCTTCCAGACTCTGAATGGCAGGTTGCCCAAGTAACGTGGCACATGAATCAAAGCTCCAGAAGGCATCTGTGGATCCGGCTGTGAGATCTGGACTCTGGAAGAACATTCAGGGGTCAGAACTGCAGTGGATTTGGATCAGAAGCAGAGAGACCAGAGACACCAGCAGATCACTCACCTTTCCATTGAGACTGGAAACTCCTGCAGAGCAAACACACAATTTATCATCAACAACTGATGATGAATGAATGAATGAATCAATCAATCAATCCATGATCTGAAATCAGACCTTTAAAAAGCAGACATCATTGGTTTCCATCATCTCCTCTGTGTCTTTGATTGTGTGTGAAAGAGCTGAGATGTGTCTGTTGATCTCCTCCAGCTTCTCCTTCATCATCTGCTTCTTCTGCTCCTCTTCCTCCCTCAGTGCAGTGATTGTAGCTTCTTCTTCATCTCTGAGAAACTGATGAAGCTTCTCAAACTGCTGTTTAATCTGACGCTTTGTGTGCTCAGCTTGAAACTGAAATAAAAACACATTCATTCAATCATGTGAATGAACAAACATCAACACAAAAACACCACCTACATCACCAGTCAAACGACTAAAAACACTGAATTTATGTTTGACAATTTTCTTTAATCCAAACTTTGAATGTCTTAACAAATCACAGAGTTGTACTAGTTCTGTTTCCTCACCATGATGTGTTGAACCGTTTCTTCAAATTTTCCTTGAATGTTCTCTTTGTGTTTAAGTTTCTCTTGTAAGGACTTCAGTGCTGTATTGAGATCCTCCTAGAATTGATCAATATGTGTACATATAGTGCACAGCATAAATGACTACACCTCCTCTGAAACGTAACAAATTCAGCAATTACTCTTTACTTAGAAGACATGTTAGGGTTCTTTAGATATATAATATTCTAGTAAGTCTGCTTGATCAGTTACCAAAGAAGAATGTTTTATTATTATTCAGGAAAATACAATTTTCTTATCAAAGTGATAAAATGTTGTGTTGCAAAAATGAGTACACCCTCCTGAAAGTTACTAAATAAAACTAAATAAAAATTTCTGGTGTAACTTTAAGGCAAGGTTTGATGAGTTTTTACTAGAAAAAGAGCAGGAGAAACACCAAGTAAGTGTCTCAGAGCTGGCAAAAGCTATGAAAAGAGTGACACTTTATCTCTGAGAGTAAAATGCAGCCTGCAGAAGTGACATGCATGGTTGTTTATCCACACCAGAATTACCTACTGTAGCCAAAGCACAATGAACTCATTTAGCTTTTTCCAAGGCCCATATTTACAAAATATAGACTTCTGGGAATCCATACTCTGGGCTCAAGGGACCAAGTCAATCATTTCAGATCTAACAGCATCCAAAATGTTCTGGTGTTGCTAGAGAAGGAGTACAGTGAGAAGTGCCTGGATCCCACAGTGATGTTCAGTGCAGAGTATGTGAGTGGAGCGGAGTGGGAGTGGAGCGCAGAGTGGAGTGGTGTGATTTTGAACGGAGCGAGGAGCGGATTTTTTAAAAGCCGAAGCGTCGTGGTTTTCATTCACTCCAAGAGCGCACCACTAGTGCTCCTCCATCATGAGTACAATTCACGCCAACGGCCCGTAATATAACTGCATATTTAGCAAGAACTCACATGTTAAACATAGTCAGCTAGCTTGATATAGATGGATCACTGAGATCAGAAAGAATGTGAAGATTATAATGACAGCAATATACATGAGCGGGAGGTGTAGGAGGATAGTTTTCGAGAAATTTGTTTGCTCCTTCTAGATACTGAATATTTTAGGATGAAAGCATGACTTAAAGTCGGCGCCGATCGTGTGGTTAGTGTGCCGTGGCCTAATGGTTAGGGAGTCGGGCTCGTAATTGAAAGGTTGTGGGTTCAAGTCCCAGGTCCGGCAGGAATTGAAGGTGGAGGGAGTGAATAACCAGCACTCTCTCCACCCTCAATACCACGACTGAGGTGAGTCCCTTGAGCAAGGCACCGTTCCCCCAACTGCTCCCCGGGTGCCGCAGCAATAGCAATATGGCTGCCCACTGCTCTGGGTGTGTGTTCACGGTGTGTTGTGTGTGTTTGATCACTTCTCACTACTGTGTGTGTGCACTTGGATGGGTAAAATGCAGAGCACAAATTCCGAGTATGGGTCACCGTACTTGGCCACACGTCACGTCCTTTTTTTCCTTTAAAGATATGTAGCACAACTGTACTCGAAGCGACCCGAGTTCGATTCCCGTGTCAAGGTCCTTTGCCGATCCTACCCACTCTCTCCACCCGATACTGTCTGCTCTCCACTGTCCTATCTAATAATAAAACCCCAAAAAAATATAATTAAAAAAAAAAAAAACATGATATAAATGGGTACAACACTTATTTACACACACAGTTGCTACCTCAATAATGGATTCAGTCAAATGTAATCTTACAGCGCTGCTTCTGTATTCAATTTTGAATGAGCAGAAATCTGTATTAAATGCAGCGATCCGTATATAAAATAACCGACAAAAATGAACTATTATTTTCATCATTTACAAACTAAATTTGCATTGAAAAAAGCAGATTATACTTTTTAATGCTGACAACCACGTAATAAGCTGGATAAGAATGTGGTAGGATAATAGTTTGCACACTGGTGGTCCAATAAGCCACAAAACTTCTGTCCTAGTATTTTATTTTGTTTTATTTTATTGTAATATATGTTATGTGATATTTCAAAACATACTGAAATACTTAAATGTCGTAAATGTCCTCTGAGCGAAGGCGGAGTGTTCCTGATCAGCTGAGCGAGGAGTGGAGCAGGGAGTGGGAAATGGTGAACCCGGAGCAGAGCTGGAGCGGAGTGATTATTGAATGCTATAGGGCATAGTGCATAGTGCTGAAGGTGTGAGGGAGCAGTACTTTATCAATGCTGTCATAAATTTGTATTATAACACAACTGTGTGATGTAATACAAAAATCTGAAACTGAAGATACTACCCTCCCCTCATTCCCTGCATTGTTGGGCATTTTTTCAACATGAAGATGAAGATATTCATTCTCCCAAGGTAAAAATCATTCAGTGGACATGTATTTCACTCAATCTTAACACTCTTGAGCAGCTATGGGGGACTCTGTAGCTCTGAGACGAGCTGAGCAAAACTCCCCATTAAAGACCAGGGCATTTAAGGAGGTCGTGCTCCACAAGTTAAACAGTACAGATGTGAAAATGTGTCATGAACTTGTACATTCAGTGCCAAAAAGGGCCAGAGCAGTGTACTTAAAGTTATGGAGGACATTGAATTAAATCTAGGGTGTTCTCATTTCTGCAATACTTGATTTAAACAAAATTGGCCAAGTTACTTATTTTACAGATAGTAACGGCATATATTCCTCTGTTTTTATTAAGTATAAGTTTGATACGTTTCAATTTTGCCAACTTTCTATGAATTATTTTAGTGATCATTAAGAAAATACATTTTTTATATTCAATCAGAAGGGGGTGTACTCATTTATGCTGTGCACTGTATAGAGAGAGAGTACACAAATACGATGACATGACCATTTATTGTTCTTCATATGAGATAAGACATTTGTCTTACCTTGTATGATGAAACCACTTCACTAATTGGTCTGAATTTGTGATTGTCGTGTTTCTGTGAATCTCTGCACACTAAACACACCGGCTGTTTGTCCTCCAGACAGAAGAGTTTGAGTTTCTCACTGTGTAAACTGCAGATCTCCTCAGATCCTGATGAACACCTTTTATTTCTCTCCTTCAGGAACGAATCACACAAGTTTTTCAGTACTAGATTACGTGGAGGATCCTCCCTTGAGGATCTTCTCCTGCAGACAGGACACTCCTGAGTTTCCTTGGTTCTCCAGAACTGTTGAAGACACTCTTTACAGACACTGTGACTACATGATAAAACAACAGGATCCTTGAAGATTTCACAGCACACAGGACAATTATAATCATATTCAGCTACTGAATCCATTTTCACTGTTTGAGCTCAAGCAAAACTTTAGTTTCACTTTCTGAATGATGATATCAGGAAGAGAGAGAGAGAGAGAGAGCTACTCATTTCAGAAACCACCTTTTCAGAAATCCTTCTTGAAAGTGTCTGTCGTCATTCTTCATTGATTGTTGTCTTTATAGTTTTTGTCAAGAGAGAACAGAGTCAGTATGACAAAAAGGTAAACCCAGTCTCTTCCTGGTAAGTGTTGTAAGAGGGTGGAGTTTCTGATCACCTTTCAGTGTGTTAAAACAAGTCAGACAGACCATCAGGATTTATTAACCCTTGTGCGACCTTTTGGACATTTTTGTCCTTTTCAGTTTTTCAGTTTTTGTCCTGTTCATTTTTTTGTGTGTTTGTGTGTGTGTGTGTGTGTGTGTGTGTGTGTGTGTGTGTGTTATTACCAGCTGCATAAATTTTGGCACATGTGTGTATTTTTTATTTTTATTTTTTTGGAATTTAACTATTTTACCTCCATTTCCTTTAATAAATCTATTTTGCACTAGGTACAAAAAAACAGTTCCTCTCGGGACCTTAAGGACAAAAATGTCCCCGTCAAAACTGCTATTTTTACTCACAGTGCCATTTAACTGTAAAGGATGCAATTTTTGATAACAGGCTCTCATTCTTCTATTATTTTTTTTTAGTATTTTTTACCAGATGGTGCCTTTTTTTTTTTTTTTTTTTTTTTTTCTCAGATTTGGCCAATAAAGCAAATTGTCATGGCGTGGTTTGCGGGGAAATGAGGAGGAGGAGCGCGGAGATTCAAAACATAGAGTTTTATTATATAATCCACAGGGATGCAGGAATGGACAAGAAACAGCAGGGAACCAACGCAAACACAGCATAAGCAGAACGGAGTAACAATACAATCACCAACAACCAAACGTGAACACAACCAACCTTAAATACACAGACGAACCAATCAGGGGGAGACAGGAGAACAATCAAACAGTGACATCATAATTACAAACAAAACAGGAAGGACCAAATAAGGGCATACGGGGAAAAACACACAAAAACAGTCCAAAGGGTCTGACACTAATATTCGCTTTATTCATGTTTTCTGCTTTTGCATTTTATAGAGCCAGTTGGATCAATAATACAGCTATAATTGTGTGGGTGTGTTGGTATGGATGTGACAGTGTGATTTGTATGTGTGTCATTAAAAAAATAAATAAAAAAATTGTGTGTGCTTGTAATATTTGAGAGAGAAAAACTCTACTGCAAATCACAAATCCAACCACTGTGTGCACCAGCAGAGTTTTGCTGGCATTTAATAGGGACAATTCGGTACTGTGCCCAAACAAAATCTTCCTGAAAGCTATTCTTTTGAGATGTCAGCCTCAAATTTGGAACAAAACTTGTTTAGATTCATGGCTTTGGTTTTCTAACAGGTTTAGAGTTCAACATATTTCATAAAATATATATTTTATATACAATATTGTTCATAAAGCATTTTCATAAACTTAAACCTCTGTATTTTTTTTTTTTTTCTTTCACTTTTTAAACTTTTTATACTTCAACAATAATCTGCAGTGGGTCTTCTTTAAAATGAGACCAAACTTAATTCTGTGCTCCCAAGCTTCAAATTTTTAGGACAGTTTTTTGACATAAAAGACTAAGGACCTATGTGTAACTTTTTATTATTGACGCACAAGGGATAAACTTGCTGTATTACTCAAAACTGATTACTTGAATTAAGATTATAATAGTTTAATCCTAAAGCACAGCACTAGAATGCACTTTTTAAGCATTGGAACGCATGTGTATCACTTGCTATGTTGTAAACTCTCGTACAGGTTGTAGCCTAAAGCTTTTAGCAGCAATGTGGATTGATGTAATTGGCAGACATTAAGATTTATTTTAGGCATTTTTGCCTTTATAATGATCGGACAGCATAAAGCTGACAGGAAAGTGGAAGAGAGAGGGGGGTAGGATCATGAAAGGTTGCCCCCTGGGTAGCGATGGCAAACAGTGCTGGAAGCTGCTAATGTTCATTAGAATGCACAATTCAGTGGAAAATGAATAGAAACGAAAAAAAAAAAAAATGTATGGTTGCCGACAACCAACGCACCTGTCCCTTGTTCTATATATTGGTGTAGTTAGATCCAGACCTACAGGGTACATTACATACGACTGAACGGTAAGATCCTGAGATGGTAAATACTACCAAAGAAAGGAAAGACAGTGTCAGTGAAGGTGGTTATGAATATGTGTAAATGTGTGTTAGTTACAGGATCAGAGAATAACACCGTTCCTCTGTCATAGTAAAGATACACTCTCACATGATCAAGCTTTCGTTTAACAGGTAAACCATACTGTTCAGTGCTTCCATACTGCACACACCAGACATTATTGTTAAAGAAAACTTGTCCCTTCCTTTGGTTTGATGCTGTAGTTACTCCAAGTGTCCACCATTGAGTCTCTTTAACCTCTACATCCCAGCAGTGTGTTCCTGAGTTAAAACCTTCTGAACCCAAAACACAGTGAAAATGGTTAAATCTCTCTGGATTATCAGGAAGCGATTGCTTGCTCTCGTTCCGTCTCACACTGGTCAGATCATCAGACACAATGAGATCTGGATTTGCAGTGTTTGGATCCAGAATCACAGGAGCTGATGAGACACAATCAACAGATGCGTTTATTCTGATGTTCATATAATGATCAAGGGTGAACTGAGCACAGATGAATATGAATGACAACACTCATCCTGTAGATCAAATACATCAGACATCTTGGAATCTGTAAATCATCCCCAATTATAATTTCCAGTATATGTGTAAAAGCACAGATGTTTTGCAGACTCACTGTTTTGGACAATGTCCTGCATCTTCTTCCAGACTCTGAACGACAGGTTTCCCAATTAACGTGGCACATGAATCAAAGCTCCAGAAGGCGTCTGTGGATCCGGCTGTGAGATCTGGACTCTGGAAGAACATTCAGGAGTCAGAACTGCAGTGGCTTTGGATCAGAAGCAGAGAGACCAGAGACACCAGCAGATCACTCACCTTTCCATTGTGACTGGAAACTTCTGCAGAACAAACACACACCTGATCATCAACAACTCAATCATCAATCAATCAATCAATCCATAATCTGAAATCGCACCTTTAGAAAGCAGATGTCATTGTCTTTCATCATCTCCTCCATGTCTTTGATTGTATCTGAAAGTGCTGAGATGTGTCTGTTCAGTTTCTCCATCATCTGCTTCTTCTGCTCCTCTTCCTCCCTCAGTGCAGTGATTGTAGCTTCTTCTTCATCTCTGAGAAACTGATGAAGCTTCTCAAACTGCTGTTTAATCTGATGCTCTGTGTGCTCAGCTTGAGACTGAAATCAAGTCACATTCACTTAAGTTTGGCTCAAGTGAAACACATCAAAATTTACACAATCATTTGACTGACTGGAAACATTAGATTTATTTAAGGCTTTGAATGTCTTCAGTCATGAAGATGAGACCACAGTCTGGTTAATGCTGTTAAAGGGGATCTATTATGCAAAAATCACTTTTATAAGATGTTTGTGTGGCTGGAGTGTGTGAAAATTTTCACTCTCTGAACATGCCATTCAAGATTTCTCCCTATGATGATGTAGTCGAAGGAAAAAGTCCCGCCCATTTGTGATGATCTCTGCCCTACTAGCAGCCCTAAGCTGTCCACCATTACTGGAGATATATAATGTCAGAGCCAAAGAGGCATTACAAGTGTTTTGTCTTGGGAAGCACTAATGAACATAGGAGTCTCCATAGACTACCTCTATCTGAGCCGCTGATAACGTGTGATGCACATTCGCTTTGTAAACACTGGGTCTGTAGTTCTGCGTGACTTTTCGGCGTGATTCAGTAGTACGTAGCATCGTGAAAGCGCTTCCCAGAGCCTGTGCTACACAAACTTTTGTGCTTAAAAAGTATAAAAAAATTTATTTTCCGATAAAAATTACAGATTGTTTCGCTAGATAAGACGCTTCTTCCTCTGCTGGGATCATTCAGAGCCCATTGAAGCTGCATTTAAACTACATTTTGGAAGTTCAAAATTGGGGCGCCAATGAAATCCATCATATGAAGAAAAATCCTGAAATGCTTCCCTTTAAAAAACATAATTTCTTTACGACTGAAGACAGAAAGACATGAACATCTTGGATGACAAGGGGGTGAGTAAATTACTTGTAAATTGTTGTTCTGAAAGTGGAGTTCTCCTTTAAGTGTTAATGATTTCTACGTGAGGAAAATGCTTAACCAGAGACTTCATATTCTGCTGTTACGTGGCCACGAATTTGCGGGTCTTGTCTTCATCTCCTACAGATGACTTGCAGGACCCTGTACGTTCTGCTATTAAATTAGTTTTAATCGTTTAACGACCACAGCGACTTGTCCCCATTGGCATCACACACGATTTGTAGGATTGCACGTGACTTCGCAGGTAGAAGAGAGTGCAAGTTGCGATTCCGAGTGACATTTTAATTTAGTTTCTTTTTTCTTGTCTTCACCACCTGGCTACTGTTGTAAAATGTTGAGACATTCAATTAAAAAAATAATAAATAAATAAATAAAATAAAACTGCAAGTGACGTCACTTCTGGAAGTGCACATGTCTGAAAGTGCAAGTCTGAGAGTGCAAGTCCGAAAATGCAAGTGCATGTCTGCAGCCAGACCCTTCTCACACGTGATGTTCTACTGGGATCTGTTCACAGCCACGGAACTATTGCACTGTCAGTGCCTAAACATAGCGCCTAATGAATCTGTGGTGGTCAGGTGGTTACAAGTTATAGCTCTCAGAAAGCTCCCAGTTCACAAGTTGTAATTATGAGTTCTACGATGACGTGAACACTTTTTACAAGTTGGCATCTCATAATTACGGTAAATACGATATGGCATGAGCACATCTTTATTTCTGCCAGCTCTTGAAGCTCCGTCCTCTTCCAAAAAGAGGGCAGGGAGCACCAACTCATTTGCATTCATCTTGTAAAAAGGTGCATAATCTTCTTTAAGGGGAAAAAATATGATTGTGACTGAAGTTTTCTTGGTTCACTACATCTTTCTCATGTTTCCATTTGTGTTATTTTATATGCTTCGATGGCGATTATTTTAGCATTTGGATTATAGTCATAATAAAGAGTATCCCAATTGTGCTCAAACATTTGTCGTATTTGTCGTACTGATACATTGGATTGCTGAGTATTTGACTGTTGATTCTGTTTCCTCACCCTGATGTGTTGAATTGTTTTCTCAAACTCTCCTTTCATTTCCTCTCCATGTTTAAGTTTTTCTTGGAAGGTCTTCAGTGCTGTATTGAGCTCCTCCTAGAATTCAACAAAGTGAAAATCCCTAAAACATCAGTCACTGGAAGATTTGGTCAAGTGATTTTCAGTCATTTCACATCTGTTTATTTTGATTCTTTTATGCTTATATTCCAAATATTAAGCAATAGGTTATTAATTGCATTATTTTGTATTTTGATTTAATTAATATTCATAATTGCATTACATTATTTGATCTTTTATTTATTTATTTTGGATGCAGATACTAATTCCTAACATTTCACATTAGCACTCGTTTTAATAAACCAGGTCTTAAGGGTTTTGAAATTAACAAATTACAAAAACAGCTTAATTTATTTTCTATTTTGAAGTAACGACTACTCGGGATTTACTAGGATCATGTCCCAGAATAAATGTTGAATTTTGTTTATGGATCTATGACCTTAAGCATGTCACAATATGGAGTTATAGACTTCAGCTCCTGCCTAATAGGCAGTTAAAAAAAAAAAAAAGTAACAGGTTAATGTGTTTGTAATATGACTCATGAGACTAGAAAATATAAGTAGCAAATATCAACCTAAACAATGACAAAGAAGACATACAAACCATAAAAGCCATAAAAACCATGATGCTGTCTTACCTTATATGATGAAACAACTTTACTGATGGGTCTGGATGTATGATTGTCATGTTCCAGTGAGTTAATACACACTGCACACACAGGCTGTTTGTCCTCCAGACAGAAGAGTTTGAGTTTCTCACTGTGTAAACTGCAGATCTCCTCAGATCCTGATAAAAGGCTTTCATTTCTCTCCTTCAGGAACGACTCACACAAGTTTTTTAACGAAAGATTACATGGAGGATTAACTTTTGAGGATCTTCTTCTGCAGACAGGATACTCACGAGTTTTCTTGGTTTTCCAGAACTGTTGAAGACATTCTTCACAGATGCTGTGACTACATGATAAAAGAACAGGATCCTTGAAGATTTCACAGCACAAAGGGCAAGAAAGTTCTTCTGTAGATACACTGAGTGAAGCCATTTTTACTGTTGCCATGAGATCCAGTTACTTAAATCTTTGAATTATGGTTTTAAAAAACTAAATAATAACTTGAATACACAAATATCTGCTGTCTATTCAGAACAAACTTCTTAACAATCCTCTGTAAAAGTGGTTTTATTCATTTTCCACAGATTACAGACTCCTATTTGTTATGTTTTTCTCCCCAGAAATTCAGAAAAAGGAGAACATAACAGACAGAGGAACAATCAGTCAGTCTCTTCCTGGTAAGTGTCGTAAGAGGGTGGAGTTTCTGTGTTTTTATTACTGTGTCTCATGTTCTTTGGCCCTTTGCTGCACGATTTGACACTGATCTTTTTTTTTTTTTTTTTAATGGTGGTTTAGAATATAAATTAATGGCTATCAAAACTGATACAACACAAAATGAAGGAAAGAAAAGAGTCGTTTCTGATGCATCAGTTCTTTGAATATAATCTGAAGTGCCTATTTAAAGTTGACTACAGAATTAGAGGGATCTGATGTAGCACAACTACCTGAAGGGAGGAGCTAAACGGAAAAAAGCACAATAACAAGGTTAAATATCTTTGAATAATTTATCATGATGCATAAAAATGCCTTTTTTATAAACCTGATGGATGAATCAAGAAAGTTAAATTCAACAAGAAAAAAGGGAAAATATTTAAGCCACTTATTTGGAGATTTAATCCACTTATTTGCTTGTGGATGAAAATTTTGCACATAAAATAAAGATATTAACAACATATTCAAGACATAACAATTTGATAAAAAAATAATATCCCAAAGGATTAATTTCTTGAAATTAATCATGATTAATCACAGCTAATTTAAACGTTTTTTTAATATATTTTTATATTGCAATAATTTCACACTGATTCTTTAAATTAATGTAGAAAAAAAAAACAAAGACAGCATATTTTTTAACATTTGTTTAATGGCATCATTTTATGACTGAAGGCAAGTATCAGTGATAGTAATGTCTCTATTAATTTATTTTTTCCTAATAAACAACCATTGACTATAACCATTCAACATTACAGTATAATAAGAGCTATCAATTTGAACATTTATAAGACTTTAAAAAAGTACTTTTAATTTAAGTGAACTTTGTGTTAAACAAGGGAGACAGTGCTGTGCTGCTCCAAGACAGTTTTGAAAATCACTGCATTTCAGAGATATGTTTTTAAATGTGTCTCATACATAACAAATAAAGCAGCTTTCATTGCCTTTTTGGTATTAATACATTTACTAACTGTCTGTTTATTACTTTGTTGTATGAAATCAATATAACAGTGTCAGAGTTGTTGTAGTGCTGGAAATTAGCCGTAGCTCAACCACAGCCGTACTGATATTCAGAACAACAACACTCTTACTCATGTGATATGGATTAAATATTGGAGACATGATGAAAGCAGGAAGATCCAGACCTACAGGTGTAACGATTTCTAACTACTGAATGGGAAGATCCTCAGAGAGGAAAAACAGTAACACCAGAAGAAAGGAAAAACAGCATCAGTGAAGGTGGTAGTGAATGTATATAGATGTGTGTTAGTTACAGGATCAGAGAATGACACCGTTCCTCTGTTATAGTCTAGATACACTCTCACACGCTCAAGATCCTGTTTAACTGGAAATCCAAAGCCAGACAGTCCATACTGCACACTCCACATATTAGTGTTGAAGAAATCATCTCCCTTCCTGTTGTTTGACGCTGTAGTTACTCCAAGATTCCAGCGTCGACACTTTTTAATCTCCACATCCCAGCAGTGTGTTCCTGAGTTAAAACCCTCTGAACCAAGAACACATGGATAATAGTCAAATCTCTCTGGATTATCAGGAAGCGGTTGTTTGTTCCCCCTGTATCTCACACTGGTCAGATCATCAGACAGGACAAAATGTGGATTTGCAGTGTTTGGATCCAGAATCACAGGAGCTGATGAGACACAATCAACAGATGCTTTTATTCCGATGCATTTCCAAAATATCAGTTTCTCTTGATGGAACACAAATGTTTGAATTACATATTTACTGTTTGTATCTGATACCATTAAACATGGTTCACTCTTGATAATTATATGAGTTTAAGTAAGAATCAAAAAAGGAGACCTCTTCAGATTCAGCTGTTGACTATAAAAATTCTGTGTATGAAATTCATACATTCATACACTCACGCTCACCTGAAGCTCTGCATGCAGTTTAAATAGACACACAACGTAGGTACTGGACACAGCAATGCTGTCAAGAGGGTAATTTTAAAAGACAGGGAGCTTAGCGCTTGAGCTCTCTGTAGGTTGTGCCCCTAAATGAGTTCAGGCCATTCAGCAATGATTGGGTGCGCTTGATTTTGAGACGTGGCATCATAAAATCTGAGTCCAGATTTTCTGTACTGGGGAGAGTTTGCTCTTTTCCCAGATGACCTGAAGCCCCACTCATGTAAGGTGTCTTAGCAGACCAAGAATGGCCTCTGTGATTTTCATGAAGATGACAAGTAACAGAGAGAGTCCAAAAGGGAGGACCTCGTAATGATATGTCTGACCCTCAAAAAGAAGAAATGGTTTGTTTCAAGGCAAAATCAAGACATGAAATACACAGCCAGACACAGAAGGTGTCCACTATGTCCATGCTGTGAACTGTGTGACCCAGAGAATGAGGAAGCAATTTTTTTTTTTTTTTTGAAAATGTGGGTACTGCCACCACTTTAGAAAGTGGCAAAAGAAAAGGAACTGAAAACAAAAGAGTCTCCATCCACTCCACCACCGGTTGAAGGAGGGTCACCCATCTTAGGGCACTCTCCTTCCTATGTGCAGCTCTATGCTGTGGTTTGACTGTGGGTTCAGGCTGCTGGTGTAGAAGTCACAGGTGGACAGCCTTTGGTACAGGCAGGCAAAAAGTGTGACCTTGGCAGTCTGTAGGTGGTGGTAGAATCATACCAAGGCAACATATGTTTGATGGCCTCCCTCTGCCACTGTGCTGCCAAGAACTGCTGGGCAAAGTCCTCAGCAATGTCACAGAAGTCATTCGCTGTGCACAGTTGCCGGGCAACTTTGGGCAATGTTGCTGTCAATGGCCAACCAGGTGAGACACAGGGCCCAAGGCTGATCTAAAGTATACAGATAGAAATTTGTTACCCATTCTCAGTGGGAAAGTGCCCAAACAATATTGCTCAAAACGTATAATAAGCGTATAGTCCTTGGACAGGAGTCTGGGATGTTTCCACCAGGAGGCACGTTTTGCAGGCATAGATGCACTGCAATAGTAAGCTCTGCCTGGGATAACCTGTGTATCCCCCTGGCTGACACACCATTGAGGGTAGTGAGAATGGAAGAACCAGTGAATCGGCATATGGCAGTAAAAGGTGCCTTCCATGACTTTGTGAGCACTTTATATACTTCCAGTAAAAAAACCTACTGGAATGGGATTCGGACCCCTAACCCAGATACCAGTTGTCTAGCTGCGACAGGGTAGAGTATTTCACTCCAGCCTGATGCTAGAGGCGGCCTGGGAAAGCATAGCTGCCAACTCTGTGTCAGACTGAGCTGCTGCACACAAGGGTGAGAGTCCAGCTGAATCCTCAGCATCAGATTACACCAGCCCACCCTCCAATGCTGCAAATGATAGCTCATCCTTAACCGGAGTCCTGATTAAGAAATTTGGCTTACTGTAAGATGAGCTGTCTAACTCATCCACAAACTCCGTTGGGCCCTCATTTGCCCTCATATCGCCTTCAATGCTAGCTGGCATGGCCTAGCGCATTGCAGCAGGGCTGGGTCAGGGAGCAGTTAAAGTGACTCCTTCTCTTACCAAAAAATGAGATTCATAACCACAGCATTGCCATGGTCATGTTCTCACAGTGAGGACATGAACTGTCCACAAATGCTTTCACTGTGGCCAAAACACGAGAATGGCCAGACACATGAAACAAAGATGGTGGCTGTCCAGATGGAAAGGTATCTTTAAAAAGACACTCTCCGTCTGTGCTAGCTCTTTTAGGGAAACTGCTTTTAACTGAAGAGCACAGATATCTTACTGTATCTATGTCAACTAGAGAGAGCAACACATTCTCACTCCCAACTTGTCACATATCGACGCTTGGTCAGGACCCTTTGGCATCGCTTTCTGACGCTTAAGGCATCCCTTTAGCGTCACTTTTGGACGTGCAGGTTCCTCCATTGATTTCAGTTGTTTGCCTTAATTTAATGGTTTGCATTCATTTGTAAAAATATTAATAATATTATATAAAGTTATACTTTCATTGGAGCACCTAAACCCACCCTTAACCTAAACGTACCCACTTCTGAACAATATAAAACACGTAACAGGCAAATATAAGTACAGTCACAGGTATTTACTGCAGAAACTGGCCATAACAAGCAGCATAAAAACATTACAAACAAGTCGCGTTGCATTCCGAGTCTTCTGAAGCCATGCGATATCTTAATGCGAAGAAGAAAGTAAAACATAAGGTTTTAATAGCTAAAAATGATCCTGCTCCGTTAACGTGCTCACATCTCTTTCAAAAAGATACTCCCGAACATTAGCATGATGCAGTCGGTCTTGAGACACACAAGAGCCAATGGCATTTCACAACCAAGGCTGATGTAATGCTTCCTCTGGTGGGCGGCCTTTTTTAAATTTATTTATGCACAAACAGACTAAGCTTTATGGCGGATGGAGATGGATCGCGTCTATTCCTCTCACAAATCAATCGTTTTTCCTCAGAATACTTGGAATATTAATACTTTTTGAATAAATTATGACTGTAGCTGTCTCTGCCGGTTATATCTTGTGTTTTATTGACAAATGGTAGGTTTAGGGCCAGGGGCTGTGTTACGTGCTCGTAAATGTGTAAATAATGAAATGTAAATAAAACTTGTGACTGTTTACATTGAAAAATCACACCCCAACATATATAAAAAAATGGCAATATTATTACAAAATGTATAATTTAATCATGACGATAAAATTCCCAGTGCCTTTTGCGTCAGCATTATGACGGCAAGGGTTTCTTATTTAAAGCAATAAAGGATCCTACACGTCGAAAAATTACGCTAAAGGGGGTACACTGTGCGTCAAAAAGTGACGCCAAAGGTCCTGGCCAAGCGTTCATATGTGACGAGTTGGGAGTGAGAATGTGTTGGAGAGAGAGACTGGTGTAAAGCAATTGCTGCACACTTCTGTCTTTCAGAGGAAATGTATGAGCAATCATTTATTTTCAATGGCCTTTGTTGAAGTATCAGAGGTATTTAGGCCACCCAAGTATGACTCCTATTGTCAGTACATTGACACAACATTGACATAACTGACAGATAGGGAACTTGAAAGACATAATAAAGTTTATTACAGATTGTGAAAAAGTTATCTTTTTATATTGACTCGGTTAAGTTGTATTTACTTAAAATATTAAGAAGTCTTAACCTGACAAAGTTATTTGAAATTTTAAAGTTTAGTTGAAATCTTTATGAGAGCAAGGTGAAATCACCGGTGTTAAATGTACAGTGCAAGGTGTATGTATGAGTTTTACACATGGGCGTTAAAAACTAACACTGAAACAATCTGCTCTTTGAAGTGTTCAATGTAGAACTGGCCATAGTGATAACAGCTGCTGTTAATAATTCGTGAGCAGAGTCTATAGTACTGAAGGAAGGAGGAAAACAAGAACAGAAATATGACAACAAGAATGAAGCAGACCTAAAACACAGACTTAGATGGAAATCAACTACGTACAAATAAAATACATCTTTATATATTTTTTTTCTAATAAACTTTTGAAAATACTTAATATTCTAAGCAAATACAACTTAACCGAGTCAGTCCAAAAAGATAAACAGTTAAGGGAACATTTCTTTATAGTAAGTGCAAAATATTATATTTCAGATTCTGTTTCAGTCAAAAGAATGCCAAATGAAGAGTCATGTATCTTTTGATGTTTACACTGTTGAGTCTGTTCTGTACTTGAGTAGATGTAGAAAAAAGAGATATTAAAAAGAAAAAAAGAACTGTAAAACCTGTTGACCCAAGCATCATTTCCAGTGTGTGTGTAAAACCACAGATGTTCTCCAGACTCACTGTTTTGGACAATGTCCTGCATCTTCTTCCAGACTCTGAACGGCAGGTTGCCCAAGTAATGTGGCACATGAATCAAAGCTCCAGAAGGCGTCTGTGGATCCGGCTGTGAGATCTGGACTCTGGAAGAACATTCAAGAGTCAGAACTGCAGTGGCTTTGGATCAGAAGCAGAGAGACCAGAGACACCAGCAGATCACTCACCTTTCCATTGAGACTGGAAACTTCTGCAGAACAAACACACCATTGATCATCAGCAACTCAATTATCAGTCAATCAATCAATCAATCAATCAATCAATTAATCCATGATCTGAAATCAGACCTTTAGAAAGCAGACATCACTGGCTTTCATCATCTCCTCCGTGTCTTTGATTGTGTGTGAAAGAGCTGAGATGTGTCTGTTGATCTCCTCCAGCTTCTCCTTCATCATCTGCTTCTTCTGCTCCTCTTCCTCCCTCAGTGCAGTGATTGTAGCTTCTTCTTCATCTCTGAGAAACTGATGAAGCTTCTCAAACTGCTGTTTAATCTGACACTCTGTCTGCTCAGCTTGAGACTGAAAACAAATCACATTCACTTCAATTATTTTAATGAACACGCATCATTAATATCTGAGATAAACTCAGATGCCCAACATTTAACAGATCCAAAATTACATTCCATTTTCCTTTTACAAAAACAACATTATTTTATTGAATGTAACTAATTATGATTGTGTATAATGATGTAATGGAAATGACTCTTCATCGTGCTTCCTTACCTTGATGTGTTGAACGGTTTTCTTAAACTCTTCTTTCATTTTTTCATTGTGTTTAATTTTTTCCTGTAAGGTCCTAATTGCAGTATTGAGCTCTTCCTTGAGTTAAAGAAAATAAAAATATATAAAACAGCAGATTATAGTTAAGAGAATGCACAGATATGCTGTGAAATGGTATTTGCCCCATCCTGATTTCTTGTTTTGTGCATAGTCCATACTAAACTGATTCATAAATTAACAAAAGTTAATGTTAAATTACAATGTTATTTATAAGAAATAACTTGTGACTTGAACCCAAATGAGATGCTGTATCAGGACCTTAAATAAGTAGAAAAAAAATAGATGACTAACGTTTCAAAACTACTCTAAAGCAGTTTATGCAACCGGCCACAGATGTTTTATCACTTGGATTTCCCTTTTCCCTAATTCCTTCCTGTTCTGTCGCGCACTAATCTTAACAATGTCTAAAAACATTGTACTGCGAGCGCTTCTTGCGTCTACTAACTGAATAAATGTAAATGTAAAATGTGTTTGTGACAATTTATTGTTCTTTACACACAAACCAAAAGTTATTTGTCTTACCTTATATGATGGAACAACTTCACTGATGGGTCTTAATGTGTGATTGATGTGTTCCTGTGAGTTAATACAAACTAAACACACAGGCTGTTTTTCCTCCAGACAGAAGAGTTCAAGTTTCTCACTGTGTAAACTGCAGATCTCCTCAGATCCTGATGAACACCTCTCAATTCTCTCCTTCAGGAACGCTTCACACAAGTGTTTTAATTCAAGATTAGGACGAGGCTGTTCGTTTGAGGATCTTCTCCTGCAGCCAGGACACTCCTGAGATTCCGTGGTTCTCCAGAACTGTTGAAGACACTCTTTACAGAAACTGTGAGTACATGATAAAATAACAGGATCCTTGAAGATTTCATGACACACAGGACAAGAAAGTTCTGATGCATTTAGTGAAGCCATTTTGACTTTTTGAGCTCCAGCAATCTAAACTTTCACTTCCTGACTGACAGTTTCAAAAATGAATAAGCACGAGAATCACAAAAATCATTTCTCATTGACTGCTGATTTGTTTTCGCTTTTATCAAGAGAGAACAGAAAGGAGACATAAGTCATTCTCTTCCTGGTAAGTGTTGTATAAGGATGGAGTTTCTGATCACCTTTGGATGTGGTCAAAGAACAACAGGATTTCTTCGGGTTAAATATTAACAAAATGCATTAGGATGGTTATACACAAGATCACATACACTGTGATATAAAACAATTAAACTCACTAATCTGGAGAGAAGATCTCAAAGAAAGGGCAAAGGACACCACCTTTCACAAAGTTCTCTCCTTGCTTATATATGAGTCCCCTTCTCTCCTTTCCCTCTCCTTCTCCACCAGGCTCAAGTCACTGAAAGATCACTAAGAATATCTATACACCATAACTATGTTTCCTCTCCCTATAGGTAAATTTTTTCTTTTACTGGGGGCAAGATGAGCCAAGAGCCCACTCGGCTCAAAAATAAATAAATAATATTAATAACAACATTTTCAAAGCAGCTTAGTTTGGACCCAAAATGATTATTTCCAAGCATGCACCACATCCTGAAATGTATGTACATATTTAAATTGGACACATTACTGTTTTTGGCTCACTTTAAATACACTGCAATTAAAAACAGGCTTAACTTTTTTTGCAAAAAAATATATTTTTTCATTCATACTTAGTACAACACTGGCCTGCACACTGCCTAAGCATCTCCAACAAGACTTTTCTGTTTCCCGTATGTCACCTGATCTACATATTAATGAAAGTCTCTCATAAAAGCAAATGCTTTATTTAAAAGGCAGTAACTGCGTCTATGGATGCAGTGAATATTGTAGCTAATTCCAGTTGTACATGCATGTGTGCTGTTGTTAGCTAGCAGATATCTCTGAGAAATTTAAGTTAACTTGATGTTTCTAATTTTGATAATTGTGTTCAATGTAATTAATTTTACTTTAACAAATACATTTTTAGTAAACTCAAATGAAACAAGTTCACATTACTATAGTCACATTATTAGAACATTAGAAAATAATCTTGTTTTAAGAGTATTTTCTCTATCTCACTGGCAGATAATTTTACTTGTTTTAAACAAAATTCACTTAAACTAGATTTTTTTAAATACCTAAATATCTAGATAACGTCATTTTCGTTATCTAGTGAATGCATCCTGATTTAATAATTTGTAGATATTTTGACTAGAAACAAGATGTCAGGACTATTGACCTGTTTTGTCTTATTTTTCACTGTTTCTGTTTTCCCTTTATATGGTCATGTTCCTGTTTAGTGTGATTAAGTCTCATTTGGCTCAGCTGTGTTCCCTGTGTTCTCTATGAGGTTCAGGTCTGGTGAGTTTACTGGCCAGTCAAGCACACCAACACCATGATTATTTAACCAACTTTTGATGCTTTTGGCAGTGTGGCCTGGTGCCAAATCCTGCTGGAAAATGAAATCAAGCATCTTTAAAAAAGCTGGTCAGCAGAAGAAAGCATGAAGTGCTCTAAAATTTGCAGATGACATTGCACTCCAAATCATCACAGACTGTGGAAACTTAACACTGGACTTCAAGCAACTTGGGCTATGAGCGTCTCCACCCTTCCTCCAGACTCTAGGACCTTGGTTTCCAAATGAAATACAAAACTGCTCTCATCTAAAAAGAGGACTTTGGACCACTGGGCAACTGTGCATTTCTTCTTCTCCTTCGCCCAGGTAAGACATTCTGCGAAGTAACAAAGCGTGTAGAATATTTGGATTAAGAATCTGTAGAATATCTGGATTATTTATTCTGTTAGACAGTTTTACCGCTGTCTGTTTATCAAATCCAAACACAGCGTAGAGCGGCTGAGTGAATGTGGTCTGGACTCTGTGGATGAGACTCATTGTGTCAGAGATGCTGTAGAAGGACAAAATCCCTGCACTGTGATCCACATACACTCCTACCAGAAACACAGGTTACAGGAAGGATGGTCTTGATGTTGTTGTGCCAGAATGAGCAGTAGTCTGGAGAGCAGAACAAACACCAGGACTGATTGTTACGTCAAACTGCACTCTCAGGACCATTTCCCTTCCTGCTGATGCTTTTATATGTCACTCCTATGTCCTCTCCTGATCTCCCATCACCAGCCCATTCCACCTCCCAGTAACAACGTCTAGTCATACTTTCTCTACACAGCACCATGGTCCAAGAATCAAACCGTTCTGGATGATCAGGATACAACAGGCATGTGTCAGAGTAAATGATCACAGTGTTTTCTTCAAACAGACGGAGGCAATAATTCAGTGAGTTCAGATCCACAGTCAACAGACAGGAATCTGATGAAGAAAAACACATAATTATTCAAGACTTTACATCAATAATATAACATCTAATATAACAACCATCCTCTTCCATCATGAACCCCTGGTAAGATCATCATGTTTATTTAGCACAGACAGCCTCCCAGTGATCACAAGTGTTTGTGTGTGTTTTCATTGTAACTCACATTGTAGGAACTCCTTCCTAGTCGTAAATTGACGAATCGGGACAATGACTTGGATGGTTTTCAAAGAGGTATGGTATCTCACATTATAACAGAATAAACTGTGATAATGTGAGCAATGTTGAAGGTGTCTGAATAAATTGTATCTATTTGATAAATGATAAAGTTAACCAACTAACATTATACATATTTGCATTTAAAAAGCAGTATATTTTTACATTTAAAAATATCGGTACTGGTACTCGGTTTTGACAAGCACCAAAAATAAAAGTATCGGGTATCAGGTGAGTACTGGAAAAAGTGGTATTGGTGCATCTCTACATAAGAGCACAAAATTCCTATCATATTGCAATGCTTACAAATGAAACTATTACAGTAAGAAGTACTGAAAAATAAAATTATCACCCCTAACCTATAACTGTCACGGCTGTGCCGTTGGGAACGAAGGAGAAACGAGCACTCGACGCATAGGAGATAAATCCACAAGGACATTTAATAAGTCAATACTTCACATACTCTGGAGAAACGTAGAATCACAGGATACACACAACCAAAGACACTTAAAGATCGGACAGGGAACTAAACACAAGGTGGAACTTAAATACACAAACTGATCAGTACATACACGGGTGACGACAATGAAACAATCAGGACGAAACAATGAGGGCGTGAATCGGGTAACGAGAGGGCTGAGTCCGAGGAGCACATGGTGAATCACAACATACACAAACACACGATGACAAGAAGGATACGTGACAATAACATATTAACAAACTTTGATTGAATA